>JAYJMB010057988.1:0-27130 GCA_036873735.1 Pouteria campechiana | reverse complement strand
CTCTCGCTCTCTCTCTCTCTCTCTCTCTCTCTCTCTCTCTCTCTCTCTCTCTCTCTCTCTCTCTCTCTCTCTCTCTCCAGCAGCCATGAAAACTGTAGTTAGCCTCCTAATCCTTCTGGTGATAGTCTCCAGTGGCAGTGCCGATCCTGATATGCTCCAAGACATTTGTGTTGCTGAGACATCTGGAGGTACTTTTCTCTTCCTTTCTTTTACAACCATTTGGTTTTGCCTTCTCCAGATACAGGATGAACTTCGAGTTCCAAGAATCTTCCAACCAACTCCAAAATCCAGAAGAAAAAAAAGGGAGAAAAATAAAAGCTGAACAAGGATGTTCTGCTGTTGCTTGAAAAATTAATTTTGGATCATTTATTCAGTCATGGTTATTTATCACCAAAAATTTATATATATATATATAAACTGTGATCACTCATGCACAACTGAATTAGCATTTAAATGACAGAGGTCAGTAGGCCAAAAAAATCAAAAAGAAAGAAAAGATGCACCAAGTTTAGCTTATTACATCCATAAATCATGTAGGCATAGTTAGCATTATACGAGGAGTATATTTTGGCACTACCCAGACATGAGTTCATCTCTTCTTTGGCTAACACTAGTTAGAGGCTCCAATATCAGGGTTTATGTAAATATTTGGTGCTCTGTACAAAAAAATAAGTTGAACACACAAAAGGGTTCTTAAGTTTTAATGGTTATTTCATGGGATGCGCTGACAGTACTTCAAGTTCCCTGCTTCAATAAACTGTTTGCTGAGTTGGAATTTACCAGCTTTACGTGTGACCCCTGCCATTCATCAGTTGGGCCCCGCCAGTTTTTGTTCGCCTCACAAAAGGAAAAAGCTGGTGTGACTGAAGGGTAGCCTGTCTGTGTCAAGAAATGGTGGATGCTTAGAAGGGAGCCATTCACATGCCCAAAACTCAATGCGGACGAACGACCCACCCCCAAAAAGCAAACAAACTATCATCACGAATGAGGCCCATTCCACGAACCATGTGAGATGCATCATCTCTTTTTGACAAATTTCTTTTCAATCCTGTCATAGTAGCTATACCACCATATCCCAACACAAGAGGTTAAAGGGCTGCGGCATTGCGAAAATTCTTGGCCATGTATCCTTGATTTTCGAGTATTTCATCATGTGGGGCTCACATGAACATTTACTAGTACAGAAAGGTTAGCTGGCCCAATTCATTTTGCTGCTCACTGATTTGTTAATAAACAAGCAAAAAGTCATCACGTACTCATACAGCTCATCATGGCATTCTGTCTCTACGTAAAGAAAGGAATGGAGGTGTGTTCGGTTACATCAAATATCATGATAATTCATGCTTAATCTGCGTGTTGTTATTCTAAATTTCATGGCATTTGGCACACCCTCTTAACTGAAATTTGAAACACTGCAATTGGGTTTGCAGCGCTCAAGGTCAATGGATTCCGCTGTAAAGATTCATCCAAGGTGAATGCATCAGATTTCTTCTTCAATGGCCTAGCGAAGCCTGGGGCGACCAACAACACCATGGGCTCTTTGGTAACAGCAGCCAACGTGGAGAAGATCCCTGGCCTCAACACCCTCGGCGTGTCAATGTCGCGCATCGACTACGCTCCCGGCGGCCTTAATCCTCCCCACACTCACCCACGAGCCACCGAGATGGTTTTCGTCTTAGAAGGGCAGTTGGATGTTGGATTCATCACAACTTCCAATTCTCTTATTCCCAAGACCATCAGCAAGGGAGATATCTTTGTCTTCCCTAAAGGCCTAGTGCACTTCCAGAAGAACAATGGGGATGTGCCAGCGGCAGTCATTGCAGCTTTCAGCAGCCAGTTGCCTGGGACTCAGTCCATAGCCGCCACCCTTTTCACCTCCACCCCACCCGTGCCTAACAATGTGCTTACAAAGGCATTCCAGGTTGGTACCAGGGAAATTGAGAAGATCAAGACAAGGCTGTCGGCCAAGAAATAGAGACACACAGCGAGAGAGCGCTCGCCAGGATTTCAGATTTCAGCCACCGACGGAGGAGTTCTGTAGTTTGCCGAGTTGGAATCTGTACTTTTTGCTTTTTGGGAAATAATTTACATGTGTGCATATGAGCACAATTATTGTTTAATCATATATCTAAACTCATTGATTTGCTTTCCTGTTCACCACCAGTTTATTACATGATGGAAGCACTGCTATGAAGCCGATTCCACCCATGAAAATCGACCGTCTTTTTATACACACTCATGTTTTAATTAAACATCATATTGGGGGCCATTTAATTTAGTCAGGAGATACTGAGAGATCGCCTCTCAATTGGAAGCTTCATGGCCTCAACATAAAAAGACAGCATTTTCTAATAACCTTTTGAGTTTTTATTTGT
Organism: Pouteria campechiana; assembly: GCA_036873735.1. Classification (NCBI taxonomy): domain Eukaryota; kingdom Viridiplantae; phylum Streptophyta; class Magnoliopsida; order Ericales; family Sapotaceae; genus Pouteria; species Pouteria campechiana. The sequence goes on along the minus strand of JAYJMB010057988.1, from coordinate 24,755 downwards.
TTCTGCCCGCCCAAGTTTTCAATTGAGGTGTTTTTCAAACCATTAAATATATATATATATATATATATATATATATGGAAAAATAATGATGATCGACTTTGATCTGATTTAAGCATCATGGCATATTAAAACGGTAAGATTTCATAACAAAATCCTTGGTTCATGGAAGCGTTTTTCACTTACATTGGCTGAGCCCTATAATGCTCTGGCGGGCTGTGCTTGTTCATGCGCATTGGACATTGGAAGATGCAACAACTAATGATGTTCGATTTGATGAAGATGGTATACTTTTGTTTGAAAGTGGAGTTGGTAGAGAGAAATCACGGACCCCAAAATGCATTCAGAGATTCTTCTTGTCCCCGTCTTTTTCTTCTTTTGGTTTCTTTAGCTTGCATATGCAGGAACGGATCATGGGTAAAATGTTTAATCAATTACAGAAGCAGGCCTATTTGTGGATTAGAAAAATGCCGTTTCATTTCCAGCCCATTCCACCCCCTGCAAAGCCACGTTCTAGGCACTCTTTTCGGGCTAGTAATTTGGGAAACGTTTTGGCCTGCTTTTTATTTTTTCTAAAGCATATTAACTCAGGTGAAAAATTTGGCTGCTATAAATGAGCCATGCCCCAACCCCGACATCTTCAGCAAAGGCATTCAGATACATGGTGGCTAGCAAAATATGCATTAGCATTCGACTTCCCTAGGAGAGAAAAATCGATGGATAAAGATGGGTCCTGTGTAAGTCAGAAAAATCGATGGATAAGAGGCTGTTGATTTGGTTGCAAGCCTGGGAGTGTTCGTACGAGTAAACCAGAAGATGAAACATCGACCCCCGGTGCAAAAATGGTGGCTTTTTGCTTTCGAAACTTGTTGAAGCAGAAGTATATTTCAAGAGGAGTTGCCATGGAATGATTATTCTTTGACCAAAAGCTTTCAATAAATAAATTACAAGACTGAAATGATTTGGAAGGGACTTAGTTTCTAATCCAAACAGCAGATTTGCGCAGTGGCGGCCGATGCTCAGCCCATAAAATAATTGTGAGCCCAGGCTCAGCTCAACGCCCGAATCCATAGATGGTCTCATGTACACTTACCAGAGCCCAACCGTTTACAGGGCCAGAAATGAGTTCCAGAACAGTCCAGAAACATCGGAAGATCATTTTCTTCCGGCCGAAGAAACGAACGGATTCTCCTTATCTTTCAATTTTCAATTTTCAAATTTGTCGGCCGATGAAATTGCAAATTTCTCTCCAATTCCTAGCTGAAATACATTTCTCCTCCCATCATTAGAAAGCCGGCCTAAGAAATCAGACGGTTGGGATTGGGTCCATCGAGGGTGCCCAGTCTGATTGAATGGTGTTGATTAGTTCTGTTAAGCCGTTTTAGCATTTCGGAGGGTATTCTGGTCACATCCGGCTATTAAAAGTAGACTTGGACTGCCGCGACATTAAACTCGTGATTGCCGAGGCACTCCTCAATCCAATCTCAAGAAATTAGGAAAGGAAAAGAACCAACAACCAAAATTTTCTGCAATTTTGTCCTTGAATTTGAGGAGAGAGAGAGAGAGAGAGAGAGAGAGAGAATGGAAGGAGAAGGAAGGAGGAGAGTGACGAGGGGAATGCTGCCTCTGCTGGGACTTCATGTGGTGAACGAGTATTACAGGTTGGAGAGGAAGCCCCCTGTAACAGCAGGCCTTCTCCTGGCAAACACCCTCATCTATTTGAGGCCCGGCTTTCTCCATGATATCCTCCCCACCCTCAGCCAGGTCTGGTTCAACCCCAATCTTATCATTAAGGTAAAGTCCATCTATACCCAATTCTTCTCTTTGTTTTCCGTCGTTGAGTTTTTTAGGTTGCTTTTTTGTTCTAATCGTTGAAACCCAGTTCTTCCTTTCCTTGGATTTTGATGATGGAAACATGCGTTTTGGCTATTTCAAGCATGAACGGTGGGAAATGGTTATTTTGCATTCAAGCGTCCCGTGGATCTTTGGTGGAGGAGAATTTGTGGTTTGGGTAAATTAGCTTGTTTTTGGAAAGTTAGAGTTGGGGTCTTGGAGGAACTTGTTGGTTTTCAAGTGGAATATAGATTGGGATCCGATAGGTGTTTTGCTAATTGTGGGATTTATTTATTTATTTATTTATTTTTATAGTATCCTGTTGCTTGAACTTGGTAAGAATAGTGAATTGAGAAGTTATTTGGCAAACTTTGCCAAACGAATAGTCTTGTTGGTATGATATATCACTAAAATTGAAACGCAAAGAATGGGATGAAAGTTCAACTTTTTCGTAAAATTTATAGCAATAGGGATGGAAGAGAGCTTAGCATTGTAATATTCATTTTGTGGTTGTATTGTAGACAAGCACCGACAGATCATACCGCCAGAGAAGTATAATGCAGGCATAACGGCCGCTGCTCTTCTTTTCTGGTTGTGCAGCAGATCGAACCTTGGGAAACTCTCTTCTAGGTTCAGAAAAGGAGTGCATGTTACTTTGAAATGCATCCATTGCTAACGCTAACCTTTTGATTTTCTAAAGCATACATACTAAGGTGCAAATTGATCTTCCAGAGTGCCACTGGATATGTATTTGAATCTTCCGTACTTGCTTCTTCAGTGTGCTTGGGAGACTCCAATGGGAATTTCTACTCCAAAGCAAGATACAGGTTGCCTACATTTTGTTGATTAGTTGATTTTTATGGGGAACAGATCAAGATGATGTCTTAATGTTTCTGTATGAGAATTCGGAAAAGACGTGGTAAAAGAGGATGAAAAAAAGTGGATTGTGAATAAGCAAAGGAAAATGGAAATAATGACATGATGAGGTAAGGGATAATAATTAAAAATAAAATAGATAGACTTTTCGATTAAAAATGATGGGGAATAATGATGGAAAATATACATAATAATAAGCTAAAAGGGGGGTTGTTGGGGTAGATAAATATCACATCAATTAAAGAAAGTAAAAAAAAAAAAAAAAAAGGAGGAAAAAAGATTTTCAAATTGTTAGATATGTATATGATCATTTTTTCCTGCTAAATTATATATTTTTTTAGTTGAAGTTGCTTTTGTTAATAACACTATCAGTAATTCATCTCCTTGGAAGTAGTGACTCCTTGTGGTTTTTGGTGCTTGTTTGAGCAGAACAGGGACTTCAAACGCTTTTTCTTGTCGGCTTTCTATCATTTGAATGAATCCCACCTTGTCTACAACATGTTATCCCTTCTATGGAAGGGGATCCAATTGGAGACTTCCATGGGCAGCATTGAGTTTGCTGCCATGATTACAGAATTAGTTGCCATGTCCCAAGGCATCACGCTGCTGCTTGCAAAGTCTCTGCTTCTATTCTTTGACTATGACAGAGCCTACTACTATGAGCATGCTGTTGGATTCTCCGGCGTCCTCTTTGCAATGAAGGTTGTTCTGAATTCTCAATCCAATGACTACACGTATGTGCATGGCTTGATAGTCCCTGCACGTCATGCAGCATGGGCTGAGCTGATTCTCATTCAGTTGTTTGTGCCTGGTGTGTCTTTCCTGGGGCATCTTGGTGGGATACTTGCAGGCCTCCTCTACCTCAGCTGGAGACGTTCATACACAGGCTCTGATCCGGTGACTACAGTTATTGGTAATATTTTTGGACTTTTGAGCTGGCCTCTGAAGTTTGTCCGCAAATTGTTTCAGATCCGTCCAAGGCGGATTACAGGCAGAGGCACAGTAGGAGGGAATCGAGCACGAAGGAGCTTGCAAGGCTTGTGGAGATGCCCAGCTTGCACCTTTGATAACTCAGTGCTGTTGAGTGTATGTGAGATGTGCGGGACAGAGGGGGCGGGTAATGGGTTGTCGTCCATTCGACGACCTAACCAGACGCAAGAGCTCTCTTTGGAAGAATTGAGACGTCGTAGGCTTGAGAGGTTTGGTAGATGATTCGTGCAGTTGTTTTTAATACAAGGCGTGGTGGATTGTGGACTTCTCTGATAGATTGGTGGCCCGTAGTATCTCCAGGAAACATAGGAGGGATAGCTTGTTCATTTGTGCATTAGTAGCATCCATCTTACCTTCTCGAATCCGAAAGAAATGATGTGTACCACTTTACTCCTGAATACCACTATGTTATATTCGGTTCATTGTGCCGTGATGCCTGCAGCAAGCATTCATTTGGTTCGTCACTAAACCGGCCGTCTGATTGCATGCCTTCACCAACTGTTGGTATTTTGCTATATCTTTGGGAATTTGAGTCATCCATCCATCCACAGTAATTTGGGCTGCATGCCCATTGCATCCACACCTTGGATCATTCCTTGTGATAAAATTTCTTTGATGGGGGCAGATACTTGATGGATCCTTGGGATGCATCAAGCATTCAATTGCATGTATCCTCCAATGAGCTGGAGACAGCCTCCACTGAGTGCATAAACTCAACGAAGTCGACGATGATAAGAAAATGCAAGCCAGGTCCAGCATGAAAATAATTTTATTTTGGAAGGAATAAAGATTGAAGGAAGGGCTAGATTTTATTTTCAAAGGACTAAAGATTGAACAAAGGGCTAGATTTTATTTTCAAAGGACTAAAGATTGAAGTTCACATCAATATATACACGTGGAATGAGCAGAAAGCAGCAGCAACAAAAACACAATGAAACCAGACTACATGTTGACGATTACACTTCAACGTATTTAACAGCAAAGAGCAGTTAATCCTCAAATGCCTCATTATCCAAGCATTTCGGCTGCTGACTTGGGAGCTGATGCAAGTTCAACAGAGAGGATGAATGATGACCTGCTTGCCTCTCTAAGATAGCGAACATCACCATTCATGATCTTCAACAGTTTCCTGCAAACGAGAAGGCTAATGCCCTCCTCAGATGTTTCTGCTTCGCTTTCAAACATCTGTGAGAGCAGTTCTCCTGGTATTCCACCACCTGAATGGGCAATCCTGAAATAAAGAAAGAATACTCCTGATTAGTGATAATCCAAATAAGCATCAATATAAACCAAATTATGGATCAGGGATGCTCCATCGAAAAATCTTATACAAGAACTCATGTGTTGGAGGAAATGCTTGATCCCAACGAGCATCTCAGTCACAATGATCAATACTGCCAATGTGGATAGAGGATGCCCCAAACATCTGCCCAAATAAAAGATCTTAATCCTAGTTCTGAACAAGCAATGGGAGCAAGTTCATCATTAATTCAAATATATATAGAGTAACTGCTTTGTTGCAGATTGACAGGACATTGTAGCTCTATTCATTATTATTGATAATATATTTCCATTCATTGATAAAATTGTCTTTAAGAGTTTCACAAAGTGCATGCACAAACATTTCAATCATTCAGACACCGCAACCCTAGAATACCACACTGGAATAAAAATAAAAAGGAAAAAAGTACGAGGATGACATGTTGGATAGGATTAGTTCATACTCAACCGTACCTGATCTCTAGATGAATAAGATGGATGGTCTTCCCCAACTTATCTTTGACTAAACTAACAGTGAGCTCAATCTGGCCGCCACTTGGTGTGAACTTCACAGCAATTGACAAGAAATCAGCTAAAATCTGCTGAAGCCTCAGGCTATCACCATAGAGGTTTTCATTCATCACTACCTCGGGTGAATCATACACAATTCTGGTTCCTTTCCCTTTGCTTGTAATCATTACTTGGCTTATAGCACTAATCAACACATCTTGCAGAGTGAATTCAACCATTTCCAGATCCACATATCTGTTTTGCATACAGCAGGAAAAGAGTATTAACTTGTGGCCAGCATCAACTAAGCTTCAGAAAAAACAAAGATGGTTCCAGCGTGCTTGTCCCTATCAGGGAGCACTTTCTATGTGCTGAGACCAGATAAATTGCAAAGTCAGAAGCTATAGAAATACTTATCTGATAAGAGAACTGAAAATAATAATAATAATAATAAAGAAAATATAAAGCAAAATGATAGAAGAAAATAAAACACTAGGCAAGGATGCAACACCATCAACTAGAATAGGTTTTCAGTTTGTTTCCTGAAAATTAAGCTAGGGCATAAGTGATTTGAGAAAGATATCCATGACAATGCAGTGCAATCTAAGTGAACATGTTTGTCTTTTAATCATTGTCTAGGGAGATACCCGTCCATGATACTCTCAAGATCCAAGTCATCAAGAATCTTGCTCAGCTGGTGCTGACATCGTGTGCTTGTGTGCAAAAGCCGTTTCTGCTCTTCACAAAGATCTGTATCCTCCAGCATGTTACGAGAAAATATGATGCCAGAGAGAGGATTCTTGACTTCCTGTCTTATGTAAGCTAATGCCTTCAACCTTTTCACTGCAGTTTGCTCTGAAAGTCGCTGCACATGAATTGCTTGCTGCAGCTCTTGACTGGCAATATGCAAAAAACAGAAAACTCCTGTCACAGCATCTTCTCCATTCATTTTCTTACTCACTGAAAGTAGACACTCGACATATTTGTTGTTGCGGCCAAAAAATCCAAATGAAATCTTCTCAGTTTCCTGACCTGTCATTGCATTGTTCAGTGCTACACCAAGATTTACGAATGCATCTTGATTCTTCAAACGACAGCATGCCATATGAGTTCCATAAACCTCACCCAAGAGCATTTTATCAATCACTTCATCCCTCTTCCACCCCGTCAATTTTGTCATGGCAGAATTCCATTCAGAGCACCAGCCAAATTCATCTGCACCAAATATTGGGGGGATTAATGGGGATGGGTTCTGTACTATTGCTTTGTAATCTCCCTCAATCCGTGTGAATTTGTCCATGACCAACTTATGACCAGTCATATCTTGTGCTACAAAACAGACCCCTACAACATTGTCATGAAGGTCCCGACTAGCACAAGCATTAACTACTAAGATCACAGGACCATTCTCTTTCTGAGAACCATAAGTTTTCATCTGAAATTCAATGTTTTGCTCTTCTTTGCCTGATCAAGACATATTGACATGAAGAAAGAAACAAACAATCAGTAGCCTTGTCTCTGTCACAATTTATGAAGGATATGATCAACAGACGGCTATAATAAATGACATCAAAAGAAAATAAAGCAATCAATGTGAAGATCTAGAATGGGTTGAAAGAAAATAATACCCTTCAGTGCCAAGTAGAGCATCCGCTTGACTATCTCATAAGAAGAATCTTCTACAAGCGTGAGCAAATGCTTTCCCATAACTTGATCAACAGGCAGCCCTGTTAGCTCAGCAATCTTTGTGTTCCACCCATTAACAAGCCCATCTAGATCCACTGCTAGAATTGGTACAGTAGCTGTCTCGATCAATCTGACCATCTCATTAGTCACTGCTTGCAATTCCTCCATCCCTTCGAGCTTAAGGTCATTCAGTTGAGAATTTATCACAGCCTTAGTGTCAACTCTCTGGGAGTTGTTGACGGATCCACGGAGAATAAGTTGCAATGAATGAATTGCATCCATCTCATAATCCTTCCAAGGCAAGCTCCTAGTCTTAACCACTTCAAGGAAAGCCTTGAAAGAAGATCGTGGGTGCATCCTCCGGCCATCATCCTTATCACTTGGATCATGCTTTGCACCACCCCACCTAACTTCACCAGCAGTGTGTGTACGAAACCAGAAAAGCATGTCCTTGGAAGTAATCCTCACAGCTGCCATCCCACATACTGCATCTCCGAGAGCAAGGGCCCCAGGAAAACCTGCATCATAAAGGCTATCGGTACTCAAGCCAGTAGAATCCATGTGATACTCGGTGAGCCATGCAACAATGTCACGCATCTGTGCTTCAGTTGGAGTCAAACCAAGTCGCCAAAACTTGTTGTTGTATAGAAGAGCAGCCCCCTCACATTTTACAAGATCCATGATGTTGGGGCTCTGTGTTACGATGCCTAGAGGAGCATCTCTCATAAGCATATCACAAAGCAATGTTTGTGTACGTAATATATTCTTTTCTCGAATCTGGTTTTCTAATTCAAACTCCTTGTTAACATGGATAGCAAAAACTTGCATCAGAAACTCACAGGCATATCGCAGAGGGAAAGGAACAAACCTTGGAGTAGTGTTATGGCAGACCACTAGACCCCAGAGTCTCTTTCTCTTTGGCTGCTGCTGCTGCTGCTGTGGTTCTGACCCTGAGCCATCATCTTCATCTTCCCCTTCATTGATAACCACTGCCATGACTAGAGAAGCAATAGAACTCATATTCTCCATGTACTGTAAGTGGCAGCTGTGAGGCGCTCTTAGAGTGGAACCACACAAGGTCAAGTCGAGTGTCAGCTTCTCATCCTGGTACACCTTCACAGGTTTTGCATGGCAATCACAGATCATCCGGACCTTGTTCTTCATAAACAAAAATCTGGCAGCCTGAGGGATATCGGTGGCTGGGTAATGCAAACCCAGATAAGGCTCTAGGCCTGGCTTTGTGATTTCTGATATGACTTCCCCATGATCATCATCATGGAACTTATAAGCCATTGCCCTGTCATACCCAGTAAGTTCAAAAACCTCCTGAACAACTGTATCAACCAGCTTCTGCAGATTTCCACTGGACAAAGCTTGCAACCGAGCAATTGCTTTTGCAGCAAGCTTATAAGATTGGAGAGCACCAGCAGCGGTCATGGGTACTTCATAAGGCTTTACAGGTTCAAAGTCAACAATCAGACTTCCAGTCACCCTGTGGATGATTGCATAGAAGGGCTTGCCAGAAGTCTTACAGTGGACTAAAATGGGATTCAGCAATGAGACCTCACTGTAACCCAAGGCCTTCTGCAATGCTGCAGCGCTAGGGGAAGTGAAGATGGTCCTTATTTCAGTGCCAATGCCCAGAACTGGGTGGTCGCCAACACTAGGAACAGCATGGCTAACCATTGTCAGCATCTCTGGGGCATTCTCACTATAGGCAATGACCCGGAGAGTTTTCTCATCTAAAGCTAACAAGCACCCAAATGGCTGAATTAGCTTTCCCTTCTGTATATGGTGGAGATAGGCCGTTACTTCAGATCTTGGTTGATCAGCAACCGAGCCAGTATTTACGGCCACTGACCTTGAGTAATCAAAGGAGCTCCCTGATTCCTCAAATTCAGCATGGAGCTTTGCATCCACGGTGGTCTGAGCAATGATCCTAGCACTATGTTTGGATCTGCTAGAGCTGCTGGAAGATTGTGATGGTCTTGAAGAAGACATGCCTACTTAAAACAGAAATCTCCTTGGGGGTGGCTTCAATACTAGAGATAACCCCCAAAAGAAATCCTTAGCTGAAAGATGACACAAAAGACTATGTAAAGATAAACCAACTTGCATGCGCTACCTCTAGTAGAAATATTTTTTATAGTTGCCTTCATTATTAATGCATGAAAGCCCGGAAAAAGTCTATACCGAAAACAGAAACGATCGAGAATTTCAAGTCTTTACTCCCGAAAGAAAATTTTACCTAAAACAACAAAAGCACCACCAGCAGCAGCGACCAGGCCTAAACTTGTGTGAATACAGACGAAAAAGGTGAGGGAGTTATTTCATGGATGACACACAAGCTTCAAATTCAAAGCTGTAACGATCGAGAGCTCCACGAAAGAAAAGAAAGACAAGAACGCAACAATACCTGATCAATCTCCTTTCACTTAGCTTCAAATAAAAAAAAATAAAAATCCAGAAATCCACAGTTGTAGGCAACATTAATCATGAAAACCAGAGAACCAAAACACAACCATGATTACTCTAGCATACCAAGAACACAACTTTAACTCAGGGCAGCAGGGATAAAAACAAAAAGCAAATGGCGATCCTAATTTGCAATCCAAGACGCACTTCAATCTTACCAATCTTCTTCCTGTCATGGAAGAACAACTTCGACAGCTAGAACACGAAGCTATCCGTCGGCATCAACAATAAATACCCAAGAAAGCTATAACACGGAACAGAGCTCCTGGTACGAAAAGATCCCAATTTTCACTCAAATTGTATCCCCACCTTTAACAAAAAGAAATTATCTATCACCACACCGAATTTCAAACCGCCTCCTCAAGCCTCGAGAGTTGCAGCTTACATCAGTTGTTCCCGAGAAATCACTCTTCAGATGCTACAAAGGCTTGAAAACCGAAGGCCCATCTCCACAATCACCGCAAATCTCCATGTACATCTCTTAAAGAGAAGAGAGGAGAGAGGCATCGTAATTCTGAGATGGCGTTGGTCTGATTGGTGAAAGGAGATTGTGAGGCCCACTGAAACCACCGCTTCGTTTCAGAGACTTGTACCCTCGGGGTCTGAATCGCTTGACGTACCTCTGCACGCTTGTGAAGAACATGCTACAAGATATCGATTAGGAGAACCGGCCAATTTCAATTGGGAGAAATACTCCATCTGACTCTTGTCGATCTCCTTATGGATTTGCGGAGATTCAGAGCACTTGCGCATTTTTTAAATCCCACTGGTACAGCAGGCTCGCCCGACGATGGATTGAATCTGGTTTCTATAACATTTTAGACGCCGATTGCACTGAGACTCAGATGTGCTGCCGGCTGCCTTCATTTCGTCTCTAGCTAGATGCACCACGTCGGTTCGCCTGCATCTGTTTGTACGGGAGATTCTGGAGCAACTAACTTTTGTATCTCCTCTTTTATTTCCTCCCGCCTTCTGGCTTCGTAGAATCCACACCGTTGAAAATGTTTGCATCGCATAATTATCAACGCCCAAAAATGATTTTTGAGCTTGTTGGCCTGTAAGGCAGGTTATGAACTGGATACAAAGCGTAACCACGAATTCAAAGGGCAAAAGAGACTGATGATCTGATCTGATTGAAATCTTGGATAGCCCCCAATTTTCGGCGGAGAAACTTACGAACGGTCTTGATTCATGAAAGCATCCATCTGGGCGCCACCCGACACCGGCTGGACGAAGCTTAGCTCTGCAGCAGTTGCGGAGAAGCCGCCCCCACCAATCTCCACGTGACCCGAAATGGGGAGGAGTTGGAAACTCGGTCTCACACGCGTGAACTTGGCTCGTGCGTTGGAGAAGTCATCCGTTCGTCAAGTTGACGCATCTCTGTAGACTAGGGGGCCTGTTTGCCCTGCGTTCCGCGTTTTCAGCGCACAAGGTGCTTCCCTTCAAATAGTCCGTGTGAAAAAGTTCGTCTTTTTTGTTTTTTTATCAGAAAAGTCGGATTTTAGCCTTTACGCGAAAGCTCTGGTTAAGAGCTTTTTTTTTTCACGGTTGAAAATAAATTTTGTATTAAATGAGTTGAATAAATAGCTTAAATTTTATTGTCAGGCTAAACAGACCCTAAAACTTCTTTTTACCATCATTGTAATGGAATTAAAGTACTTTTAGAGATGTAAACATATTTTGATAAGGAATTGTTATTTTTTTACTGTACTTTTTTCTTATTATAAAAGCCCATTTTCTACGTTTAAGTAGGAGTAATAAATTACTGCTCTCTCATAAACGCAAAGCAACAACACTTTTGTGAAAGTGCCAGATTTAACTGCTTTGCCACACGAAGCCTAAAGCTGATTGAAATTAAGATTATCTTATTATCTTAGTAGTCAGGTGGACCACAATCATACCTCGAAATTTTCCGGCTGCTTATTTAATATCACTAATGTCGAGGTCTTGTTTGAATGGTCTAGGATGGTCCCCACGAAGGATGTAAAATAACAATATAAAGCCTTGGATTCGTTTTTATCTTTGGGTGTGTTTTAACAGTCGGACCAGAGGCACGGGATGTAAAAGAAATTTAACAGTGGTGGGGGAGAGAGAGAGAGAGAGAGAGAGAGAGAGAGAGAGAGAGAGAGAGAGGATCATTCGTTTATATATTTTAACTGCTGTGATTTTTAACTATTTTGATCAATTCTTCACATTGTTATATATATATTCTAAATACACCCATGTGTTTGCTAAGCAGTGGTAAAGGGGAGCCCATGCCGAGGGGGGTTGTCTGCAAGCTGCATGTAGGGTCGGGGACAGAGGCCAACTTGCCCGCATCCAACCCGAAATTCATTGAACTCTTCACGTGTACCGTTGCTGCCCTGCGTCGTCGGCCTCAGCTGGCCACCTAGACCTCTCCCTTCTTGGGAATTCAACTCACTCTCACAGCTTACGCAAACACAAATCACAGCTGAGGAAGAATTTTATGCATCGAAGCTGAATACGGTCACTATTTCTTCAAATATTGAAGCTAATTAAATGCATTCAGCCTCGTTCTCTGTCTAGTTGGCATCAAGGCAATATCATGCAGCCAGCCTACACGTCAATGACCTTTCAATCCATGCTAACGGAGCATTTAAATCGTCAGTCTTTTGGGTTTTTAATCACTGTCTCTGTTGCTTTGGCTCAGGGCTTTTCCTTTCTTTCAGTGCCATTATTCATTAGATGTATGGGTTGTCCTTTTCTCTCTGCATCTTCCATCTTGAAGAAGCGATCGACCAAAGAGTTGGTCATCACATTAGGTAGGAGGAAGAGAGTGTTTTCTTCGGTGTTTAGATAATTTGCCAAAAAGGCCCCCAAAGCAAAAGGTGTAAAAATTTCTTTTATTTTTTGGTATATCCCTCGTAATTTTACTTTTTATTCACTTATTATATCACTATTCTAAAGTCTTTCTTGTTTGTCTTTCCTTATATTTTATAGGTGACATATTCATATTTTATAGGTGACATATTCATCCTAGTGACATCATTTACAGTTTCTTTACATTTTATATTTATATCACTATTCTAAAGTCTTTCTTGTTTGTCTTTACTTATATTTTATAGGTGACATATTCATCCTAGTGACATCATTTACAGTTTCTTTACATTTTATATTTATAGGTGTGTTTGTTTTAATGTAATTATGTAAAAGGGGGGGGGGGGCAAAACATCTATGCGGGCAGTTGTTTTTATTTGATGTGATATTTAATATTTATAATATTTATATTTATATTTCCCTGAAAAGTTATATCAATTTCATCTGTATTCATGACCGTACCCCTTTAATTTATGCTCATGAAAAACCGACAATAATATCATCATCAATTCCTTAATACCTATTTTACATGTTTTATTCTTTCACATCTCTTTAATTTGCATAAAACCAAGCACTCTATGTTACTATTATCTGAACAAAGCCTAATAATCATAATCATGTGCACGTGAAAAGATAAGAGTTGCAATGGTATAAATCCAAATGAATGGAATTACCTTATTTTTCAAAGCAATGGATCACCCACCTAATTTTTATACCCATATTGTGGTGGTGTCCACATGCAACTCTTGGAAGATAAGGCAAGGAAAGTTGGGCGGCAGCACGTGTTTGCAAACATTTTTGGCAAAGAAAACAGTTTGTAGATGATTATAAAATGTTTACTAAAGTGTCTTTGATAAAAGCCTTGGCCGCTGAAGAATCACGTGATTTCTGACTTTTGGGTCGCTATCTCTTACTTTTATAAGCCCGCTCAACATGGATCCCAAATAATAATAATAATAATAATAATAATAATAATAATAATAATAATAGGAGGTCCAAAGACTTTTTTTGAAGGAGAAAAGGTTATGAAGAGAGTTCCAAAAAAACTTTAGTTTGAATTGAATGGGTATAAATGAAAATACAAATTAACAGAGCAATCCTAGCTAGGCCATTGGTAAATTCATATGAATTTTTGCGGCTGTAGGCGCGAGCGAGTTCATTTTATGGGTAGGAGAGAGAGAGTGAGAGAGAGAGAGAGAGAGAGAGAGAGAGAGAGAGGAGCATATCCCCATTTTTAGGCCAGAGAATGTGAAGGTGGGGTCGAGCTGATCAATGGCTGTGCGTCGTCCTGTCAGGGCAGTGGACATAAAAGGGCGGAATTGAGTTGAGAAGAGAAAAGACAAGAAAAGAAAATAAAAGAAGAGAGGATGAGTCCATTGCTGGGTGTCGTGCACCACTTCATATCAGCACACGCCACGCGCATGGTAAATCTTTTGGGCTCGGCGGAAAACCCCACGGATAAGGTGGTGACGTATGATTTCACGCTCAATGGCTCGTGCTCTCTTCGGATATGTGCTGCTGCTGCTGCTGCTGCTGCTGGGGATTGGCTGTCCGGGCTCAATTTGGATGGTCTTTTATTTTGCATTTACCAGCCACCAATCATGAATTTGCTATTAACACTTCTTCCCCTTTTTCATCAGGGGTGTGTTTCTTTTGAGGTAAAAAAGAGTCCTTCCACACACAGCTCCATTTTTCTCGTCCTCGTTATGACACGTGGAATTCAATTACTCTTTAACTATGCATTGCTATTTTTTTGTTTTCATATGTGCTACATATTATATATATATATATAGTGAAGATGTACATAATATAATATAATATTTGCGACAGTTGGGTGTGGGGATCGAGGCATGGTTGGTGGCAATTGTGCGCTGTGATGTATTCCACATGGGGATGCTATTATTGAGGATGGGGTAGTAAGTAGGCCCCCATACTTAGGTGGTCCACTCTCCACGCCATTTATGCCAAAATGCCAGCAGAACTTTTAAAGCATGCGCCCATGCTCCGTCTTCTCTATCAAATGCTGACCCAAGACATTCCTTGTTTTACTTCTAAAACGTCAATTGACGTGTATGCTACTGGCCCAAGGGACATTTCGATGAGGAGGTTTTTAGGACGCTATATATCAGTGCTTTATGCCAGATTCCCGATGTATGGCCTTGCATATTCTGTTTAGGCTCGGAAAGGTAGTCAAAAGGACACAAACTATACCTCATTACATGACAGACCAAACAGACCAAAAACCCCTTACGTGGTTATTTGGAGATTGTGGCAGCTTCGTCGTTTGGCTAGAATGAAAGGAATCTCTGAAATTATAATTTTGGTTTTTAGCTCTATAATATATTAGGTTAAGTATAATAATATAAATAAAGTGAAGCGGTTATCTAGTGTAGATAAACTCTTGCTTGCCAGGTTTTGAGTTAATATTGTGGAACAAGAAACTAGCAATGTTCATATTATAAAATGGAACAAGCCATTAAGGAGCAGATTCATTGGGAACCTGGGTCCTAGTGGTGGGGGGCGCATTCTCCATGATTAAAATGGTAAGCTTACATTTTTCTTCTCCAAGTCTTTTGTATTTTGCTCTAATAATGAAGTTGAGCTTTGAGTTGTCTTGGAAGGTCTCCTTTGGTGTAAGTAATTGGGTTTCTTTTGTGTAGACATTGAATATGATTCTTTGATGGTGGTATCTTGGATTTTAGCTAAAACTTGTTTAGTTTGATATCTTTGGGATTATTGAGACAAGTTGTTGTTACTTCTAGATGAATTTGATTATATTATTATTCATTATTTTAGAGAAAGTAATGAAGTTGCAGATTCTCTTACTCAAGATGGGGCCTTAGAATTGAACAAGATGGTTAGAAAGGTGTCTCATCTTAACCGTAAGGCTCGTGGTTTGTATAGGATAGATTGGGTGGGATTGACAAATTTACATATTTCTTGATTTTGTTAGGCTTTTTTTGGCTTATTAGAGTTTTCTTTTTGGATCGTAGGCCCATGAGAGTTCTGATTATATAGGCTTGTTTAGTATTATTTTTTATTGTGATTTTTTGGTTATGTTGTATTTGGGTGATTTTATTTCTTATTTGTTCACCCCCATATGTTTGGCTTGTAACGATGATCGCCATAAGTAAGGGTTCTTTAATCATCTTGGGACGGGGCCACTACTGGACATGTGGCTATTGGCTCTTCGACCAAAAAAAAAAAAAAAAACAGACTAAAAACAAGAAAATCATTTAGTAGTTCCTTTGTCATTAAATGATGAATAAACTGTAGGCGTTGACTGTAAAGGATGCTTTAGAATAAAAGATGAGCCATAGACTCAAGCTTTACCCACCAACTTTAATTCCATATTACAAGGAAGTTGCAATAGTGCTCCATTCCATAAACGAGACAACAGCATAGCAAAGAATATGGGCCAACCAATCCTGATAAAGATTATATGTCTGCAAATGATGGGAACTGTTAGATTGGGCAGGAAAGTCTGTGAAAGCTACTTGGGTAGCACTTGGGCTTAGGGAAATTGATCCATGGCGTTCCATCAATGGAGAGTTGAAGAGGTTCATGTGGATTATAAGCTCTAACAAGTGTACCCGGCAAGAACTCTGTGCACTTTTCTTTGAGTGTTAGCTAAGAATCTATTCCCGTTCCTCCTAATCGAGGTAATTGACCCATCTCCTTTCGTTGTGTTCTGATTGCTTGGTCACATGGAGTAATGATTCAAAGCAAAGACTTTTAAAAGGGTATTTAAAACATTGAATAATCCTGATCTGCACGTCTAGTGCAAGGGAGAATTGATGTCTAAAGCTTGCAAATGACTGATCATCCTAACTTCATTAATTTCAATTTTTAACGACTGCATTATCTAACTGCTGAAAACCCAGCAATGAGAAGGGACTTGTCAAATCAAACCTTTTATCTTCCAATAGTCCTTTGTTCTGGCTCATTGTATGCGCACTCTTCCCCTTTCAGGTGCAAGTAAGGTCCTTGTCAACAGTTCGCATTAGTTTCCCTGACCTTATCAAGTGAATGTTATCATCGATTAGGGCCATGATTACATGAATAGGCTACCAGCTATACTGCCGATAAGGAAGAAGCATTCTAAATTCGGATCTTCTAGACATTGGTCCAACTTGGACAGCCTAAACAATGCAAAAATTATATGATGGTGGCCATACCGGATAAATAAATGCAGTTGCCTATAAAAGCATATAGAAGAAAGTGTCTTGATCAGGACCACCGCTGGTATCATTGGTTGGGTGCACATCAATTGGCCCAGAGATATGCAGTTGGAAGTTTCATGCCGGAAGTCTTGTGATCCCTTCTTGCTCGTACGAGTTATAATTGATGAAGTCTTTGGAGAATTTTAAGTTGGCAGTTCTTTCGGATTGCAGGCCCCCCTCAATTTTAGAAAAGAATGGACACGGGGGAGCTGGGGTTCTAGCTTATTAGCTTGTCACTGGCCTTAAATTTAGAATATGCCATATAAAAAGTTTAAGTTGTCTATTCAAGGCACACAGATCCCTTTAAGTTATTTTTAGCTTACTTATGAATAATTTTAGTTTGACTTCAAGTTATCTTATTTGTTCATCAGTAATTTTAATTTGATTTCTAGGTTGCACCTTTCTACAATAAAACCCATAACCTAGGTACATTAACGATGCTTTGATAACATTTAATTCAAAAAAATTTAGTAGTTTAAGGCCTAAAAATCCTTCTAACCTATCTTTAATCTAGGTCCTAATGATATGAGTGGCCATTGGCCTCATTGAGGGTGGATTTTGTCAGCACTCGGCACTTGTCTGGTCTTCATTTTCCAGCATGTTGATAGGAAGTTTATAGTTTAAATTCAAATTCAAATTTTGGGAAGTTTCCAATTAGCTATATTTAATTTCCTTATCTTTATTGTATGTTTAGAATTGGATTTAGATTCTCGCATGTTTAGATATATTTAGTTTCCTTTATCTTTATCGTATGTTTAGGATTGGATTTAGATTCTCATTCAAATTAGTTATCGTATGTTTTTTTTTATATATGAATAGTTAGCTTAGGTTGTCATTCAGTCATTGATTGAGGCAATAAAATTTCAGAGAAGTTCTTCTCCCCCTTTTTTTTTTCCCTTGTTTTCGGCATTCCTCCGAATCAATGAAACACGAATTCCGTGTGAATCAACGGAATACAACAAAATTGTTCGCCGCTTCCGCTACGCCACCAAGCCATAGCCCTGTAGCTGGGCTGCTCAGCCCACGGCCATATGTAATTGAGTTCTCAAATGGCAAGGACAATTTGAAGAAGATTCTTCCAAGTTTCACTGCATGAGTTTTTGTTTTGCAGTTTGAATTGCAAGAAAAAGAAGAAAAGAAATGAAATGATGATACAAAGACGTGGGTATCAGATTGACGGGGCTTCGTGTAGTTGCAATATAAAGTGGGAGTTTAAATAAACCTGATCTTTATTCACAATCCTTCAACTATACATTTAGCTTTCACGTACGGTTCACCTCATGAGGAAGCTCCCATCTCAGGTTCTCGTGCTCTTACTGCATGTTATTTTCGAGATGAAGGAAAACGTCTGGGTTTCGTTTCACGGAAGATTCCTCCCTCATGTACAAGTGATCATGTCTTGTGCTTTTTGTTTTTTCTTTTGTATATTACACAAAAAGGAACCATATTGCACACATTTCCGTTCTCATAGAAAACAAACATTGAAAATGCTTACACCCAGTGCGTGAGAATGCAAGAACTGCGGTCCAGCATGGATAAAAAGAGAATTGGTGTTGCCCAGCAATCAGAAATGGAAAAGTTACGGTCCACCGTCACTCTAGAAAATCTGTCCGTATGGATATGTAGAAGGAATAACAAGTCTTATGAGTTTCTTGAATTTCTGCAAAGAAAGAAAAGAGTATTGGATGAGAATGGTTCAAATACTGTATGTTGATAAAATTCTATGCTTTGATCTTGTTAGAGTCTGTTTGATAGACACCTAAAATATTTTGGGGATCATGACCATTAGTTTGTCAAGGTTCAGGTTAATTGGGACTAAATAAATTCAAATGATGCCCTTAATTCAGAGCCAGCTAGACGTCTGATATGTAGTCTGAGGCTCATAGCATTGGGGCCTTTGATTCTGAAGTGGTACTCGATGCTATATGTTACCAGGATCATACTAATGTTGTGGAATTTTGTTTAATCGAGGTGTCTTCTTGCTTGTTGCAGCCACTTCTTCAGATATGGCATGGTTTAGAGTCTACTGCAGCCATTCATCAATCCAACTGGTCTGTGCTAAATTTTGTAATGCTTTGAATTTACCAAATATCTGATTGGCAGTGCTGTGAGACATTTAGCTGGAGAGGCAATATTTTGTCAGGCATGATGTTCCCATTACCACCTTATGAGTGCCTGTAAAATTGGGTAAAGAAGCTGGCCCATGGTAGAAAAACCTAGTCTGACAATCATAATGACTGCGTGAACTTTAACCAATAAATTAATGAGTTCTCCAATAAACCATCAAACAGTTGTCTGTTTAAGTGGATGTTTGGATGATAACTAGCTCAGCTGAACCAATTCATGATTCTTCCCTTGTGCAGTAAGGTCAAGATTTAGAAGTTGAATCAGTCAACCTGCAGTACCAGGGGAGCATGTTCCAACTGCAGCCTGTTTTCTAAGATGCGAAACCCATGTTAAGATGTGTATTTAACTCAATTGACGGCAAAAGATTTTAAATTAATGAGGCACTAGTAGCTGAAGTGCGCATGGTAACGTGTACCTCCCAGAAAGCATGCTCAAACCCTTTGAACTAGGCAAACGTCTGACTTTCTGTTCATGGTCTTTGTCGATGCGTAGTGATGCAACCTCCTTCTCCATAGCAGCCTTTTCTCTCCGTGTTTTCTTTGCCTCTACCTCCATCGCTTTGGTCAGAGTTTCAACTTTCTTCGACAGCATCTACACGAATTATTACATTAAGCATCTGCAATGAAATTGTAAATGATAGAAGACGACGATAGGAGAAACAAAAGGGTTAGTCTTCTTGAGAAACCCATACCTCAATAGCACTGTCCTTGTTCTTCAAAGTTTGGTCCTTCTCATGGCTCGCCTTCCTCAAAGAAATAACCTCTTTCTGTAACATATCATAAAATATGCCTGAAACAAAATCATCAGGAATTGTATCTTCTGTATCTGATTGCTTTCCTTCAATGCATGCTTTGTCAGTATCAACAGACGTGCTGCTTGTGGAGAACCCATCGATCTCATCTCTCATACAGTTGCTGTCAGAAACATCGCCAGAAGATTTGAGGCTGCATTGATCTTCATCTAGCGACTGTCCTGCATCAAAGGACCTAGATGCACCTTTTGCAAGTCTCATTATTGTATTGGAAGTGCTAGACATTGTCAATGATCTTGATAGGGAAACTTTTGTTTTCTTTGTTGATACAAGCCTTGAGGAAATTTCTGTGCCACCAAGTGATTGGTGTCGAGGCATGCCATTATAAGTGCTTCGCAGTTCCAAAGATCGGCTACCCAAAAGCAATGATGATTTTAGCCCATCCTCAATAACCTTCAGTCGCAACTGAAACTTTTCCTGCAAATGCACCAAGATAATTTGGCACTTAACATTCTAGAAGCGAAATGCACCATAGAAACCTCATATACTGTGAAAAGGAAGAAATTTGAGAACTCTACTTTGAGTTGTGCCTCTGTTTTAGCTGTCCGTTCAGCTGTTAAGAGCTTATCACGTAGCTGTTGCATTTCACCCTAAGGAATCATATAATGAAACATGAATGTCTGTTGAAGTCAAAATGCACACACATAAAAAGAATCCCAAATTGACCAGCAAAAAGAAAGGAAGAAAAGTACCATAAGGAATCGTCTCTCTTCAAGCCACTGCTTGACTGGCATGAGCTTGTCACTGGCATCTTTCCATTCATTTGCAACAATTGCTGCAACTCTATTTTCGGTGACCTTCGCACGAGATAATGTCCTTTGAAGTATCTTCTTCTCGCCCTGGAGTCGAGTTGTTCGATTACAGAATCAGGTAGAAGAGCGATTAGGCATTTTTCTCTTAAGGATTTTATTACCAGAAATAGGTCAATTAATTATCAAGTCTAGATGGTCACCATCAGCTCATTGACTTGCCGCTGATAATCACGAACAGCATTTGCCGCAGCAGCCCCAGACAACAGTGCTTCTTCTAGTTCATGAACAGTTTGACCTAGCTTCTCAACTTCTGCTACTTTATGGCGATGCATTCTGTCTAATATCTTATACTCTTCCTGGAATGTTTCAATTTCAGCAGCCAATTTCATGCATTGAGAATGCGTTACAGCTCCCTTCAACTTCTTGTTACTAATGGTGATAACTAAAAGAAGTTTATTTACCTGAGATATCTCAATCTGTTTCATGAGCTCTTGGTTCCTGTTCTGCAAATCATCGACCATTGAGGCCTTGACTTTTGCAAGGTGAACTTCCCTTTCTGCATCCAACAGAGCTGCCTCCTTGGATTTGGTAAGTCTCTCTAAGGCCCTGTTATCATCCTGAAGCTTGGAAATCTGCAGTAGAATAACTTTGTCAGATTGCTGAAGTCAGTAACTGAAACCTTGTACACAAATAATGCATTACCAAACAGCACCTCTTGCCGCAAAAGTTTGATTTCTGCCTCAACAGGAGCAAGTATAGCCTCTAAAGGTGGTAGATCTTCATCCTTCTGAGCGGCATGGACTCTTCTAAGGGTTGCTTCTGCAGCAAACTGTGCAGCCAATGCAGCTTTCTTCTCATCTGTAATTTTCTTGATTTCTAGGTTCTGAAATGCCAATCATCCAACATGCAATAGCCATTCATTTAATTAATGAACAAGACTTGACAAGGTATGGGCATTTAAACCTTACAACATAATGAAAAGTAACCCCACTTCAATGAATTTCAAAAGCAGCAGAAAAAAAAAATGAAAATAAAAAACAAAGAGTCGTATGTAACTGAGACCTTGTTTTCAAGAGCAGCTTCTGAGACCTGGTACTTCTCTATCATCCTTTCCAGTTCCTCTGTAACCTACTACAGTGCACAGTACAAGGCATGAATATAGTATCTATCACTCACGATCGCACAACAGTGAGTCCGAGAGTCTAAGGAATGAGGAATAACCTCATCAAGAGCCTTCTCTTTAGCCCTCTCTGTCAATTTTAAGGCCTTTATCTCGTTATGAGCTCCTGCTAGCTCGCGTTCTTTCTCTGTCATTTGCATTAAAACAGCTTGAAATCTAAATCTTATGCAGTACACAGAGTAAATATTTCTATTCATTCACTGTACAATTCAAAACCATTGCTAAATGGAAAACATTTCACTGAAAAGCAGAACTCTGCTTTCCAAGTTACAGAAACACAGGTCAGTATCTCTAGATAGAAATTCTTTCATTTTCAAACAAGTGGGCTCCTATGAATCCAAGATAGGTAATCAAATCTAGAATAAATAATTTGATTGATGAGAGTAATGTCTGGTGATCGGATTTCTCCCAAAATTTGGACAGTTAGATTTGACGCATATGTAAAGTCTACATATACAGATATGCCGGCAGAGTATCGAATGACTCTAAGCAAGTGTCATTAATTTACTAATCTTTGATATTTCCCTACGTGCATGAAAGAGAATGGTATTCAGGTGGGGCCAACCCGACATTAGGAGGCTCTGGGCATAGGCATAGGCGCCTAAATCTATCCGTGGATCTAATCCACTTTGCTTTTGTCCTACTCTGGTGCGAGTACCATGTACGTGCGGCATATCAACCAATATCAGAAAACGGACAAATGCAGTTCAAAATGCATAAATTCCCAACCGACATGCTCAATAAATAATCGTAAGTGCAAATACTTGAAAATCCCATAAGAAAGCTTTGGCCTTATTCACTTTCTGAATTTTTCAAAGACAACCGACAATAGATATCAAAAGAAAGGGCTACCTTTAACGTCATTCTGAAGGCGATTAAGCTCAATCTTCACAGGATCTGACCCATGCAGGAAATTCAAGAAATCCTCCTCATCAAGGCTCGAACGCTTTGGATATTTTTTCTTCGCCGCAGAAGCCGTCTTAGTCTCTGTTCGAAATGATCGCCCTGACCGGTCGAATTCAGATCCCAGCTCCCTGGTATCGTGATTCTCCAACAGAAATCCAGCGAAGCTGGATCGGCCGCTGAAGCCCAGCTCTGAATCTTCTGGAGATGGGTATGAGACGTCGAATTTCCTAAGTTCTTCCGCCATTGATTCCGGTTACTGAGATTGAAATGCAGTGAGAGATGGTAGAAAGAAGAAGGAAGAGAAGATAGGAGATTGGCAGAAGGAGATCTGAGAGAGAGAGAGAGAGAGAGAGAGAGAGAGAGAGAGGTGTTGTCGTAACAGAAATGGAGAGCAGCAGTTGAACGATTTGTGAGAGCGAAAGGGTTTTAAAGGCAACACAACTGTCGTCTTTTCCCTCGCTTTCCTTAACGAATTACCTTCCGCCACCCGTGCGCCACCCGTTCCCCCCGCCACCCGTGCGCCACCCCTATACGTGCTACGAATGGTTAGGCGACACGTCATCGACCCTTCCCCTATTGATGAAGCAGCGATGGGCCTGTATCGAGTGAACCGTCCTGCCCTTTTGTACCGATCAAATGAACGGAAGATGCAGTGCCAAAAACCACACTCGTGGAAAACTTGGTAACCAATATCTGAAATCCAGTCCATCCAACCTTCGAAACCCATGATAATTTACACAATATCCAAATTAATATATATATATATAGACATCAAAATCAGGTATGCCACAATTCGAGGAGAAGTTTAGATAGTGCTGAAAACCGTTGAAAATGTATAGATGACATTTGGGTAATATCTGTCCTTTAGCATCCCATCCAATCCATTCAAGAGATTCATCGCATCAACATAATGGACCCCAAAGATAGTCAGACCATTTAAATTTCTAATGTATGACAATTTTTTGTTTGGGAGTAATTTTTCTAGAAAATGGTGTATTTTAATGCACAGATTAATCTTAAAATTTTTAATCTAAGGATAATATGAGCAGATACGCATGGTTGACGGATTGGATGTAATGCTGTTTTCTGTAATAAGGTCTAAGTGGAGACAGAGGCTGCTTTTGCATTCCATGATTCCATCCAATGTCCTTTCGGATCCAGTGAAATGGGGCCCAGTTGTAAAATAAAAAAGAGACCCGACGGGCAAAGGCGAGTCGGTGCAACGGAACCAAAAAATGGTGATTTTTTTCATTTTCAATTTTCCAAGTCTACATTGATCTGAACCGTTGGTTATTTAGCATCACCGGAGTTTGTCCGTCCCCGTCCACCCCCCCCCCAATTCTAGCATTTACTAGAAGCATCTTAATGTCTTAATTTACTTCACGGATATGGACCGTTCGGAAGAGAAACTGGTCTGTTGTCTCAATGATGCATGCTTGAAATCACCTGATAGAGTCTTTCTCTGCATTTTTTTTTTCCCCAATAACCGTCCATCCGCTGGCTGTAAAAATGAATCAGCAGTTTGGATCGCTAATCTGAGCTTAGGATTCAAATTAAAAGAAAAGGATGCCAAATGCATGCGGATGCACATTTGCTCACCGGAAATCCTTTCATCGTAGGCATAGAGCACCCATTCCTGGTGGTACCTGTAAATAAGCGTCATCCAGACCATCCATTATTCGGTTTACATATTGGATGGATGACTCGTCTAAGATCACATTAATCGATTAATCATAACCGTTCGATTGGAGCCGACGACTATTATTTCTTCTATAGGCTAGGTGGACATCAACATCCGCGCGTGGTTTGAGATTGCCGAAATCTCCCTTTTGGCACAGCGACATCCCAATCACACACGTGTGCCAGCCGCGGGACACTCGTGGAGTTGGTTGGCACATCAAATCAGCTGTTCATGTCATTTGGTACTCAAATCAGGGAGGGATGTGGTGGAGAAAAGGACTGAGCCAGGGTTGATGAAAGAGCTAATCGGCATTTAATCCTGATCGTTATTGTCTTAATCAGGGAGAAACTGGGGCCCAGAAGACCCCCTGATCTTGCACCAGAGAGCGTGACGGGGTTCGTTGCGTGCCGCCGAATCAATTGTATCGTATGGCTGCTTTAAAAGCATGACGGTTGGAACCTAGACATGTGGATCCTAATTCATCGTCTCAGGGCCCCACGCCGCAGCTCTCACCTCATCTCCCCATGCCACATGTGCCAGAGAACACCGCCCTTCTCTTACTGGAGTCTTCCTTAATACTTTAAAACCCGGAAACTACATTGCTTATATA
>JAYJMB010057977.1:0-27132 GCA_036873735.1 Pouteria campechiana | reverse complement strand
ATGTTAAATTTAACAATTTCACCATCAAATTCCATGGTAAGTGTGCCACTATGAACATCTATCTTAGTGTTGGATGTTTTTAGGAAAGGTCTTCCTAATATAATGGGAGTAGTGTAATTACCATTCTCCATATCTAGCACATAAAAATCAGCAAGGAAGATTAAATCATTGACTTGCACAAGAACATCCTCAACTGCACCTTTAAGATAGGCATTGGATCTATTAGTCAATTGAATCACAACACCAGTCTTATTTAAAGGTCCAAGTTTTAAAGAAGCATATAAAGAATATAGCGTAACATTAATGGAAGCTCCTAAATCTACCATGACCTTTTCAAGTTTAATGTTACCTATTATGCAAGGGATAATAAATATACCTGGATCTTTGCACTTTGCAGGGAGTTTTCTTTGAATGATTGCAGAAACATTCTCCCCTACTCTCACCTTCTCATATATCTAAAGTTTCTATTTCATCTTTATTGTATATAATTCTTTCAGGAATTTAGCATAACGAGGTACTTGTTTAATTACATCAAAAAGTAGAATGTTTACTCACATTTATGAAAAGTCTCAAATAGATCTTGATATTGCTCAATATTTTGAGATTCTACTAAAGCCTCAGAAAAAGGTGGTACTAGTTTATATTTAGAAGGAGGTGGAAATTTACATTTGGCCAATTCATTGTCCTTAAGAAGGTTTTGGTATGTAACAACATCTTTCTCCTTTACTTTCTCCATTGGTGTAGGATTCATCTTTTTTGAAATTTCAATCTCTTTACTATTCCTCAAAATAATTGTACTTATGTTCTCTCTTAGGTTCACCACTTTTTGAGAAGGCAATTTTCCTAAAATTTGTGTCTCCAGTCGATTGATTATTGTTGCCATTTGACTCATCTAATTTTCCAAACTCTGAATGCTAGCCTTTTTCTCTTGTTGAAATTGCAAAGTGCTAGAGGCAAGAGACTTAACGATATCTTCTAAAGACATACTAGAGTTAGAAGTTTTGTTCCTGTTGTTGTTCGGGTGGGTATGGTTGTTTGTACTATTGAAAATTTGGGCCGTTTTGAGTTATGGGCTGATTTGCTTGTGGATTCCCATAGCTAAAATTGGGGTAATCCCTTCATCTTGGGTTGTATGAGTTAGAATAAGGATCATACTTCCTTTGTGGTTGTCCAAAAAAATCACCCATTGCATTCACTTGCTCAGTAGGCTCTTCTTAAAGAGTTTGACATGCATTAGTTGGATGTCCTAATATTGAACAAATTCTACAAGCTTTTGCTGTCTGCGTATTTCCTACAGCCAATTGATAAACAAGAGAAGTTAGAACTATAATTTGTTGTTCAAGGAAGGAAATACTTACCTCATTAACAGGCTTGGATAGAGAGTCAAGTCTATTGCCAAATTATTTTGATTTGGCTGCCATGTTTGTAATTAAGTTCCTTGCAACTTTAGGAGTATCCACCAAAGCTCCTCCACTAGCGACATCAATCATGCTCCTTTTGGTCGGTAGAAGACCCTCATAGAAATACTAGATGAGTAACTACTCACTAATCTAATGATGGGAGCAACATGCACACAATTTCTTAAAACTCTTCTAATATTCATATAGGGATTCTCCACTGTGCTGTCTCACACCACAAATTTCTTTCCTAATGTTGGCCACCTTTGAAGCTAGGAAATATTTTTTCAAAAATAATCTCTTCATCTCATTCTATGTTGTGATGCTCCTATAGGGCAGATAGTAAAGTTAATCCTTAGCTAAATCCTTCAAAGAGAATGGAAAGGCTCTTAGTTTTATTTGCTCTTCAGTCAACCCTGTCGGTTTCATACTTATGCACACCACATGAAACTCCTTTAGATGCTTGTGGCGATCTCCACCTGTAAGATAATGAAAAGTGGGCCAGAGATGTATTAGTCCAATTTTAGTTTAAAATTAATAGTAGCAACTAAAGTTGGAAATATTATGCATAAGGGTTGTTGATCCAAATCAAGTGTGACAAACTATTTTAAAGTTTGATTTCCAGCCATGACTTCCTCCTTTTCTAAATTCATCTGAGCTTCACTCCTTAACCTGTACAAAGTTTTTTCAATTTCTAGTTCATACTACAAATTACCTTGATTAGAAGACCAAGTTGCAGTCATAAACAATCAAGAAGAATCTAATGAATCCTAAAAAAATAAAAATAAAAATAAATAGAAAAAATCACAAAAGCACAAAAATTAACTAGAATGCCTCCCAGGCAATGACGCCAAAAATTTGGTGTGCTGTCATAGGCAACCAAATTTAAAACCTTACTTTAATTAAATTACCTATAGTAGTGTGAATAAGGGTCAATCCCACAAGGTGTATCTAGCTTAATTTTATGCAAAGTGAACAAGAAAGGAGGGTTTTGAATAAAATGAAGAAAGTATTATAAAAGAAATCTATCAAAGAAGACAACCTTGATTCAAGTAAACATCCACCATCAAAATCTTATAACTGATCATTTATGCAATTATAAATTAATTCATACTTTAAATTCACCATTGGAATTATTTTTCCTATCTCTCCTTCAACATAGTTAATTAGAAACCAGTATTCTAATTAACCCTAACTACTAAACAACCTAAGCCAGCATTAAAGGTTTGATTTAATAGTAGCATTAAGATTTATAGAGATTGGTGAAGCTAACTAACATAAGCACTGGCGATTACATTTAATTTAGTTAAGTATTCTTCCTAAGATTTAATAACTGCAATAGCAGCAAATTATTAAACCTCAGTTGTTTCAAAAATTAGAGGGATCAAATGATTACAGATTTGATATCTAATCTAGTAAAAGAATGCAATGAATAATAAACTAGTAGGACTCCTAGAAATTAAGCATAACAATTATAATCATGAACAAATAAGAACATTCAATACTTAAAGTATAAATTGAACAATTAAATCAAATTAGATCTCATTGTATATTGATTCTGAGGCTTCTGTCTCCTTAAACAAAGAGGTAAAGTTTAGCCATGCAGGTCTATGAAATCAAAAAGAAAATAAAATAAAAGAGAGAAGAGAGAAGATTCTCTGTCGAAAGCCACTAAAATGTCTCCTCCAAACCCTAGCAAAAGAACCCTCAAAAACCTTAGGAAACTGCTATTTAAAACAGAGTAAAAATATACAAAACAATAATTTTTGGAGCTTTTGAAAAGTGGAGAACATAATCAGGCGCTAAAGTGCTTGTTGTGGGCACTGAAGTGCCTAATTTGTTGTCCGATAGGATGGTGGTGTGAAGTGGGTTAGCACCGACAATGCGGTTTGCTGTCTATCAGACATGCATCCACCTTTTTGACCATAACTTCCTCATTTCAACTCAGAATCACATGATTCTTCTTTCATTGGTTAGATAATTTGAGATCTAGAACTTTTATATTGATCACTTTTTCCAAATCTTTCTCTAAATATGGAAAAATTAGCACACAAGTGATACCATGTGTAATCTTTAGCTTCTTTTTGACATATTTTAATAATTTCTCTGCTTAGTTTTCCTTGATATAGTCTTTATCTCTCAAAATGTCCAACATTAAAGTTGCAAAAATTTTCTTATGTTTCTAGAACATATTTAATCATCTCAATCAGAGGTCAAACGAGATAGTTATGGCCAAAATAAAGAGTGAAGCTGAAATTATCCAAAATCATTCAATTGACTTCTTTTTGCACTTAACCACTCTAATTGTCTTCTAAATTAAAATATAAGAATAATGAGTATATATAGGAGTCAAATAAGTATAAAAGATTAAGTATTAAGCAAATAAAATATGATATTTTATATTCTCATCAATGCCTAATTGCAGTCAAGGATGATCTATGGGTATGGCACAAGAGGATGAGACACATCAATAT
Organism: Pouteria campechiana; assembly: GCA_036873735.1. Classification (NCBI taxonomy): domain Eukaryota; kingdom Viridiplantae; phylum Streptophyta; class Magnoliopsida; order Ericales; family Sapotaceae; genus Pouteria; species Pouteria campechiana. The sequence continues at coordinate 23,261 of JAYJMB010057977.1, read as the reverse complement.
GTCAAATATCAAATCTTTATGGGAAAAGGACCTAGTAATTGGTCTACCAAAATTAAGCTATGACAAAAATAAAATATGCAAATCTTGTTAATTATCAAAACAAACCAAAGTATCATTTCATCCTAAAAATAAAGTATCTACATCTAGACCCCTAGAACTATTGCATATGGATCTATATGGACCATCAAACATTGTCACCCTTAGAAGAAAAAGATATGTATATGTGATAGTAGTTAACTATTCTAGATTTACATAAGTGATTTTCTTGACTAAAGATGAAGCATTTTTAATATTTTATACATTTTTAAAGCTAGCTCAAAATGAGAAACATATGTCTATCGTATCTATCTGTAGTGACCATGGTGGTGAATTCGAGAACAGAAGATTAATTAATTTTTTGATGAAAAAGGAATTCACCATAGTTTCTCATCCCCCAAAACTCCTCAATAAAATGGAGTTGTGGAAAGAAAGAATCGGATAATTAAGAAAATGGCAAGAACTATGCTGAATGAAGGAAATTGTCCAAAAGGTTCTAGGGATAAGAAGTTAGTACAACTTGTCATATGCTGAATAGGGTTACTATAAGAGCAATTTTAAAGAAAACCCATATGAGCTTTGGAAAGGAAGAAAACCAAACATCTTATATTTTCATCCTTTTGGATGCTTATGCTGTGTGTTAAATAATGAAAAAGATAACCTTAGAAAGTTTGATCCAAAGAGCGATGAAGCTATCTTTCTTAGTTAGTCTTCCAACAGTAGAGCATTTAGAGTCTACATTAAGAAAACACAGATTATAGAAGAGTCCATACATGTTAAATTTAATGAAGCAAATATAACCCTGAGAAAGAAGTGTGATAGTGATCCAGATGAAGCTGCAATAAATATGAAGAAGCTCAAATTAAAGGATCAAAAGGATGACACAAATTATGAAGACATACAAAGTTCATAAAATGAAGAAGAGGTAATGCAAGAAGAGCTTAACCAGTTTTGAAAGAAACAAAGCATCAAAATTAGTTCTAAAACCAAAGAATGTTGATGTAATTGGAACTAAATGGGTATTCAGAAATAAACTAAATGAGAGTGGGTTAGTTGTAAGAAACAAGGCACGATTAGTTGCTAAGGGTTACTCTCAAGAAGAGGGAATTAATTTTAAAGAATCATATGCTACTGTAGCTTGATTAGAAGCCATTAGAATCTTACTTGCTTTTGCATCCTATAAGAACTTTAAGTTATTTCAAATGGATGTAAAGAGTGCATTTTTGAATGGATATTTAAGTGAAGAAGTGTATGTAGATCAACCTCTTAGTTTTGAGAATGTTGATCAACCCGATCATGTCTGTAAGCTCACCAAGGCTCTATATGGTTTAAGATAAGCTCCAAGAGCTTGGTATGAAAGATTGAGCAAATTTTTAAGTAATCATAAATTTAAAAGAGAAAAGGTTAACACTACTCTTTTTATCAAAAATATTGACAAAGATACCTTGATAGTTCAAATTTATGTGGATGACTTTATATTTGGAGTTACTAATGAAAAATGTTATGAAGATTTCTCAAAGATTATGTATGCTGAATTTGAAATGAGTATGATGGGAGAACTGAATTACTTTCTTAGATTACAAATCAAGCAAAGAGATGATGAAAATTATATTTGCCGATCCATATATACTAGAGAGATGCTAAAGAAGTTCAAAATGGAAGAAGTTAAGGCAACAAATACTCCAATGAGCACATTAACAAGGCTAGACAAGGATGAAAAAGGTAGACTCGTACATCAAAAATAATAAAAAGTATGATTGGATCTCTTCTTTACCTTACTGCATCTAGAATAGATATTCTCTTTAGTGTATGCTTATGCATTAGATTTCAATTCAATCCTAGAGAGTCTCATCTTACTGCAGTAAAAAGAATATTTAAGTATTTAGTTGACACATCAAATCTAGGACTTTATTATTCCAAAGGAACTGATTTTGAATTCATTGGAGATTCTAATGTAGAATTTGGAGGATATAAAGTCGATAGAAGAAGTATTGGAACCTGTCAATATCTAAGAAGTGTTTTAGCATCATGGTTCTCTAGAAAATAGATTAGTATTGCTCTCTCTATAGCAAAATCTAAATACATACCAGCTGGAAGTTATTACCCTCAATTATTGTGGATGTAACAACAACTTCTCGATTATAGAGACATACCTATTAAATGTGACAAGACTAGTGCTATATGCTTGACAAAGAATCTTGTTTTACATTCGAGAACTAAGCATTAGAAATCAAGCACCACTTTATTAGAGATCGTGTTGAAAAACATAATATATGCGCCCATAAGTGCTCAACTTGCTAATATTTTTACTAAGCTGTTGTCATTAGACACCTTCTACAACATCAAAGGATAATTAGGCATGACAAATATGATGATCTAAGAGTGAAATCTCTAATATTTCTGTGCTTGAAATTGTGATGCTGAATATGCTTTCTTGAGACTAGACTTTATCTTAGACAAAGTAAGTTATTCATATCAAGTGCTCTATTCGCACTTCATCTAAAGATTGATTCCCGAGGTCGAGTACATCTCATTTTCTTGCTAGAATTAACTTACAACTATATTATCATATCTAATCCTATTTTTAGCATGAGTTATTCTCTCTTTTCAAAAAGATCATATCAACTACCTAGTATAGCCCCCATAATTAATGTATTTTAACCCCTACATCACAATCCTTCTCTGCACCACAAAGATGAAATAGCTCAGAGAGGGGCATTTAGGAAGAAGATATGGAAGGTAGACCATCTTGTGGTAGAAATTGAAGTATCCAAGAATGACTCCTTACTTCTCTTGTTGGGACGATATTACTTCTGCTTATAAAAATATTCCAAATCATCTCTATCGTCATAAGTATTTCAATTCAAGATGTGGCTCTCAAGAATATAACTCATATCTCAACCACTTTTAGCCTTGGATCCAACTCATCATTGCTGGGGCTCTTGAAGAGAGGGGAAGGAAGCTCCAATAGCTTCATTATCATCTCCTTTCTCTCTTCCCTTCCTTGAAGCTTTATATCTTGCTCACTGTGATACACAGTTCTCTACCACCACCAAACCCTCCTCCGTAATCTTACACACAACCTCTCCTGCTCTTTTCACACAAGATGAGTGTTTCTCTTCTTATCTATAGCCCTATTTGTACTGAAATGAAATGAACTAATTTCATCTTTCTCTAGCTACTTCTCTTTGGGTGTATGTCTTACTCGCAATGGATGTTTTTCTTTTTGCTTCTGATAAAAAGGGGGATAAAGACTATGCAAATTATCTTAAAAAGGGATTATATAACTAATCAGGGGGAGAATACATTCTAAATAATTAGGGAGAAAATACACATAAAATAAGATAAAGAAACATCAGAAGATGACAACTTATGGATGATTAAACATTGTAAACATTTTTTATCTGCATACATTTAGGGAGAGATTATCTTTTATTATATGATTTTTAATCAAGTTTTATCATCATCAAAAAGGGGGAGAATGTTGACATGAATGCATGGTTTTGATAACAAATAAAACTTGATTAACAATTATGTACTAATGATTGTTATCAAGATTTTAGCATGCAAAATCAAGTTGCAGGTCTTGAAAAAAAATGAGCACAGAAAACATATTCTATGATGACAAGGCTTGAGTAAGTAAAGAAGCAAAAGATAAAGTTTTGTAACAGACAAAGTATGAATGAAAAGGACTTGGCTGTTTCCATTCATTTGTCAAAGTGGAAGATTATATTTGACAGATGCAAGATAATATATATGCAACAGATTTTGTCTATCATAAGCAAGCCATAGTTAAGCCAATGGTTGTCTAATGAGAACAAATAAAGGTAGAAGGAATGAAGATCTTCCAGCAGAACATAAACTTCATTTGCCACAACAAACAAAGCGGAGAAGCAAGAATTGTTGGTAGAGTAGAGAATTTGTCTCTCATAAGTGAGTCAATGATTAACTGCTGTCGATAAACAAAGTAGAAGAAGCAAGGATCTTATTGCAAAGCAAAAAATTTCGTCTGTTCAAACTGAGTTCATCTATTATATGCAAAAAACTTCACAATAGACAAAGCTGTGAGGAAATTTTGTCTGCGCCTTAAAGAATAGTCTGTCACTCACAATAAACAACTCATCAGATGAAACACTGAAGAAACCGGACATCAGTACTTCTACGATTCAACAGACAAACCCAACAGACAAAGTGCTAAAGCAACAAGACATCTGTGCCTCTATGGTGCAATAGACAAATCACAAGACAAAGCACTTGAATGGATGATTTGTCTGGAAGCAATAAAAAGGATGATTCATCTATCATTTATGAAAGACAAAGATGAAGGAACTTTATCTTATGGATACTGGACAAATACTTTGTCTATCATAAGTAAAAGATGAGCAATGGTTAGAATGAATCTTTAGTCTTCGCTCAACATTAATAATAATCTTTATATATTGATGAAAGAGGTAACAATTGTAGTAATACCTTGACCAAAGCTTATTGAGAAACCATAAATCATCTTCTCTAAGGTTGGTGCTAACATAGGAGGATTAAGCAAAAGTCAAAAAATTTAAAATACGCCAATCAGAACATCTTCTGTTATTAATGGAGCTCGCCTACTGCCAACAACTAGAATTGAAAGCTGCTATAAATGAAGCATGGTTGGAGCAGGAGGAACTAACAAAGCATTGCAAAACTCATTCAAAATCCTCTTGAGAGCATTTACTGATATGAGTTAAACCTTCTGCAATCCTTCAAGAGTCAAGAACCTTGCATTCAAACCTTCCTTAAATTTCTTTGAAGGCTCTCAATGACCTTTGGGAATATCATTTACTTCTACATTCAATTTTTAGAAACCTACCCCTATGCTTACTGAGAAGTTCCCTGAGCTTAAACTTCTGATATTCATTTCTTGTAAAGTTCTTTGAGCTAGTGTTTGAGACTAGACTCAAGAAGAGTTGTGACTGTCTGAGTGCAGAAAAGAGCTATTTATTCATGCCCCCTAGAGCTGGAATTTAGAAGAGTACTGGGAGCACTGTGAATACGCCCCCTAGACCAAGAATTTAGAAGAGTGCTAGGAGCATTGTTTATGCCCCTAGAGCTGGAATCTAGAAAAGTGCTAGGAGCACTGTTGTATTTCTACTATTGGGAATAGTTGAACCTAAGACACTAAGAGAAAAGTGTTCTTGGAAGACTGGAGTAGAGTGTTTACTCAAACCACTGTAAAAATTATTATGTCTTGTTTATTTTATGCATTTGTTGATTGAGTAATTGATTGCTAGAGGGAAGAATAATCCTAAAGGGGTTGAGAAATAATTTTTAAGTAACCAATTCACTCCTCCCCTCTTGGGTTTTTGCCTAACCTTTGGCACCAACAATAGGTTGGATTCAGTAGTTATGGAAAGAGAAGGGGTATAGATTCTAATGTAGAGTGGTAATTGGCATTACTTTTGCCTTGATATTTAGCATAAGTCATGACAATTGGTTTTGAATTGGAAGGAAGAGATTTGTGGGTGGTTTAGAGGGAGGTTTGGATTTTAGTTTAGATGGGGCTCTAGTTCTAGTGGCTGGCTTTCTAGTGGAAGGAGTTTTGGGTTTAGGGGTTGGCTTAGGTTAAGATTTTTGCTTGTTACTTCGGTAGGTGGTGGAAGAGTAGTTTGAGGTTTAGGAGTGTTAGTCCTGATCTAGATCCTGTGAGAATGCGTTGTATTAAGCAATTTAGGAAATAAATTTGGGAGGTTGTTATATAATGCTTGATTATTGCATTATTGAAAATATTTGTGCAATTGTGCAAAGATGTAGAGGAATTTGTGAAGTCTTGATGGTGGAGGAAGGGTGGTTTGAAATGAAGTGGTTGTGAATGAGGTTGTGGAATCAATTGAGAGTATTGGTGAGATAGGTGTCAAGATTGGGGAGGGGATGAGGATATAGTTTCTATGTGTATGAGGAGGGTTAGGGAGTAGAAAAAGCCTTTCTAAGTTTAGGGTCAGAGAGTTATGGAAAAGGCGGTTCTAAAGGAGAAGGAAGAATGTCCTATGATTGATACGTGGTGAAGATGACTGAGTTGATTTCTTGCCTAGCTAGAAATTCATGATAGGTCATTCTAATGAGGTGATAAATCCTAGGAATGAAATCTTGATTACTAGTAGTTTCTTCTGGAGGAGTTCGAGGAGTAGATGGTGTTGGAGAAGTAGGAGGTGGAGCGAAAATAGAATGAGTTGGGATAGTTAGTATGAATGCATAATTTTGACGACAAACAAAACCTGATTAAGTTTTGTACTGATAAAATCTATCAAGTGTTTAGAATGCTAAAGTCTTAGATCATTTCTCATCATAATACTGAAAGATTGAGCTGCTAAAACATGAGGAAAGTAAGGAAGAAAACAGACAGATGTTTTGGACAATGCAAAGCTTAAGATGGAACTGAAAAAGCAGATCCGTCATCCGAATCCAAGTTTGTCCAGCTTCGTCCATGTCATTAGAATATGTCAAAATTAGCTACGGACAATATAAAGCAAAATGGGATTTTTTCCAAAATTAATAAGAGTAGTCTTCGTCTGAAAGTTTGAAATGATGAACCCTTATTAACTTAGGATAAATGCAAAGAAAGGATCTTCATCCGACTAGGAGAAGCTGAAAAATGAAAGTAAACTTTATTCAAAATATAGTCTAGAATGAAGAGCCCATTTTTTTCCAAAATTAACTTCAAACTAAATGACTAACTAAACAAAGTAAATTGAAAGGAAAACTCTATTTAAAATTAGTTTCAGAAGATTAAAATGAAGCATCATATTCTTAAACTGTTGTGGACTTTTTGAATCGACTGACTTCATTCGAATTTAATGAGCTTCATTAAAAAATGATGATTCAATTAGCTTGCTGCAATATCTCCTCTTCCAAGGATTACCTAAATCAACTACTCTTCTTCCTCTTTGGCAAGAATGGCGCTATAGACATTCTAGCTGATAATAATTAATTAGAAGATAAATTTTTCAAAGGGAAATAATCATAATGGTCTTATACATTTAATAGAGGTCACCTACCATCAACGACTGAAATTCAAAACCTCTCTCTATATAGTAATGCTAGGATGAAGAAGAATAACAAGGATAATAAAGAGAGTGATTATAAAGCCAAAACCTTCTACTACATTTAAGAGACTTGAGCCTCACACTTATATCTTTCTCATTATCATTAGCTTTCAACCACCATTCGGGAAGATCATTTACTTTGGCATTCAAGTTTCAGATTTCTTTCCCTGTGCTCTTTGCAAAACACTTGTATAAGTGTATTTAATTTTTGTTTTCTCAATCCTATGATTGCCTTAAGTTGGTAGTTAGGATTAGGCTCAAGAAGACACTACAAGGGAAATGGCTTATTGCAGTGACTAATATCGCTGCATCTGATCAAAATTTCACTGCATTAAGTCAAATGTAGCCAAAAAAATTCATTGTTAGTTGGTTGCATTTGCCTTATCGCATATACTCAAATGCAGTCATTTCTCAATTCGCTACATCTGATAAAAGTAGCAATTATTTATTTCGCTGCTTCTGCCCACATGCAGCCAGCTGTTCATTTCGCTGTATCTGCCTAAATGCAGTAACTGCTCATTTTGCTGCTTTGCCTATAAGCAACAACTATTCATTTTGCTAAATCTGTATAAATACAACAATTTCTTATTTTGTTGCATTTGCCTAAATGCAACATCTGTTCATTTTACTATATCTGCCTGGATGTAGCAAGTGCTTAACTCTTTGAATTTATTTAAAAGCATCAACTCTCATTTTGTTGCATTTGCTTAAATACAACAAGTGCTCATTTCGTTGCATCTGACTATAAGTAGTAACTATTTATTTCACTGCATTTGTATAAACACTGTAATTACTTAATTTGCTTCATTTCCCTAAATGCAACAACTATTCATTTCGCTGCATTTGCTTAAATGCAGCAAGTGCTCAACTCGCAGCATCTGCCTAAATGTAGCAAGTTATTGATTTGCTACATTTGATATAATTAAGTGATTTTCTTTCAAATTTAATAATTGCAAGTATGATACCTGTTCTTGCTGTAATAATTATGCAATTATGATAATTTTTCTTGCTATAATAATTGGATAAATAACCAAAAATTAAGATGCATTATGTAAAGTGCAAATCAACAATTAGGCATATCATATGATAATTAAACAAATATGGTAAATAGTTGTCTAACATCTACCAAAATAAAATAAAAGGATAAACATAATAATGAGGGTAACTCACAATTCGAGGCCTCTCAATATGAGTTACAAAAGGAAAATAATATCGAATTCAAGTTAAGAGTCCATCATCTTCATATAACTACTCAGGTGTCTTGGCTCCCCTCATTATTAGGAATTTCTGTTTATGAGATAATAAAGATATGTTATAAATGTAGTATGAAAGTAAGTAAGCATAAGGAAATTAGCATTTAGTGAATGGGTAATCAAAATTATCACTCATCAACATCCAAAATTGTAATGAATATCCTTCAAGCCATGTTGAAATTGCTGCAAGATATCTATTTGGTAGCATATAAATGGATGTATAAAAATATAGCCACAATCATTATTCCTTAAAAAACTAACAATGAACAAAGATAACTAGATAAGGCATAATGTAAGAAAGAATATTCACATATGCTAGAAGCTAGCTTTTCTCTTTTTTTTTTTTGGGTCACCATTTGCATGCTTCTATGATCCCCTACTGACAGAATCAAGGTAATTAGATCGCCACCATCATTGTTTAAGCCTCATCCAAAGTCCTAATTTCTCATTCTCTCTGTTAGCATATCCAATTAAAACACATCATGTAATCAGCACAGACAACTTGGTCATAGTCCCCAATGGCAGGTAAGAAAATTTCCTTATGTTCATATCTCTCTATACATGAATTGTCAACATTTTTTCAATCTTTTTGTTCATATTCATATTATTAGGCCATCATAATAGTAGTTTTCAAGGTTTCCTTTGGTTGTCAATCTATCTTTTCTAATATTCTTGATGGAATTGATACATGGATACTAGTCGCTAAACTGTAACACATGACCCAGGCACCTTATTCATGTGTTCATCAATCTCTCCATTAGCCATTTCATTATTAAGCTAGCAACTCACCATTTGATCAATACTACAAACTCACAATTGTCAATCTGGTTGTTGATCCATCTATTAGCTCATACTTCACACTTCCCGAGAAGAATACTCCAATAGTTCAAGAGAATGACTATGGACACAAACCTTGGTGCACCATTTTCCTAAAGGACATTTCATAAACCACTAACAAGTTGCATTTCTTTCATAGTTTGGAAGGAAATCCATACTAAAATAATTTTCCTATAGTATCCTAATAAACGTTCTTTTAAAATGTTGCTATTTATTAGCATCTTAAAGTTCTATCCAAGGACCATGTATACAAATTCATCATGTTTGCACTTTTGGAAGATGATTCCACACACTATGGGTTTTTGCAAGGTTTATTTCTAAATCTAGTTTTTAGAGAAGAGGTAAGAACCATAAAAGAATGACTTTTCTATCCCTTTCAACTTTGGGGTGGAAAGTTGAAAATGGGCCTTTTATTTATAGTGAAAAAAAGAAAAGAAAAGAAATCAAGAAGCCATGATGTTAGTTAGAATGGTATCACAACTGTTCTTATAATGTTAGTTAGAATGGTATTAGAATCTCTTCCTCTTCCATTCCCCCTTTTTTGCAAGGACAACATACAATCACACCACTCTAAAATCTCCTATTGTGCATCAATCCTGGCTTTAGACTAAAATACACATATAACTTATATTGGAAAAATTCTTTTGAATAACATTTCAATTTAGTTTAAAAATTATAGTAAAGTCCACTCAAGCTAACATAAAATCTAGGTGAATGCAATACTTAGATTTGGTAATACATCCTAGTAAATATATTCCAACGAAAAATAAATTAATTGCCTCATAACTATCTTTAATTTTACCTAGTCCACCGAATTTTCCCCACTGGTATGTCTAATTCTAGAACTCTAATTACACTACTTATGCAGCAATAAGAAGACTTCAAAAGGCATTTTCCACCACTCTAACAAAATCGTCAATGGATCACAAAATCCACAAAAGAAAAGCTTCGGCAATCTAAATAACTAAATGCTCTAATAAAAGAAAGTTTTACCCAAAAAGAATGGAAATCAAATAGAAATAGGAAAAAAAAGACATTTCTCTCCAAGCAATACCCTGCCGTCTTTCATGTAAAATTCGTAAATGTTAAGGACTACCTTCTCTTGCTAGATCCTCACAGAAACCTTTCAATTCTTTGATATATTCAACCAAATAATACAAAATTCATAGAAAAAACTCCACTGTTTCCACCGGAAAAGGAGACAAAGCAGAGACAGACATCACATTTGACAAAGCTAACAATTTTTTTAGTCGTATACGTGTCTAATATCATACACGCACATACAAACTCACTTTATTCAATCAAATACACATCTAATATGATGCACATATATCACTTCTAGCAAAAATGCAAGAGATCAGGCCTTTGGAATGATGGGTTTCAAAGTGGAGGGGCAAGGGAAGAAGGTGGAAGGAAAAAATGAAAAAAAATGCAAAACCCAAGTTAAAAATTCAGGTTACCGACTTGGCCTGCCGAATGGCACCACGGGGCCAGATTCTGGCGCCACAACCTCAAATGTTGCTGCCCGCCAATCTTCCATTTTACATAATAGGCGCCACAGCCCCAAATGACACGGCTCCTTTTTCTTGACTTTTCACCACTTGTTTTGCCTTAATTATAATCATTCAACTTGAAAAAAATCAAATCTTCCATGTGAATGTTAGTGCATCTTATTTGCAGATAGCAGAAAACATGATCAATGTGACACTCAAGAATCATATTCATCACATGGTTCTACGAAATCATTAAAGACTAGAGAAATAGGGAAACAATCTTGAAAAAACAAACTTACGATTATAGACCTACTCGCGCATGGTTGCTAGTGGACAAAGTTTTCGAAGATGGGGATGACGCTGGAGCCGATGGAGCTAGAAAATGAAGACACCAGAGTTGGAAGGGGGAGACACTAGAGTTGGAAGGGATGTTGCTATTATCGATGGCCACCACTACTATCGATTGCAATGGCCAAAAAGCTTCCCCCATTTCTTTGAGGCAAAATGTGTGACAGGTAGAGAAAGGGAGGGGGATTTTTAATGGATATATGTTGGATTTGTTGACCAAAGATGAAGAGGGAGAGAGAGGGAGGGGCATTTCTGATGGCTGGATGTCGAAAATGGCATGCCTTGGCATGGGACATCGGATCTAGCGACTGGAGACTGAGAGGGAGAGAGAAGGAAGGGGGGTTCTCGACGGAAGGTTGTCACCAGTGGATTTGCCATTCGCATGCAGGAGTTCACCGAAATAGAGATGAAGAGGTTAGAGGTGGGTTTGCTGATGTACCTAGCCGATGGGTTGCTGTTCGCTTAGGGGAGAGCTCGATCAAGGTCAGGCACAGGGGAGTTTGGGCGGGATTTTGGTTTTGCGACTTGTGAATTGGGAAGGAAGTGGGAAATAGGGCACGGGTGGGGCTGCATTAAGTGGATTTTTGGTGTAATGTAAAATAACTTTGAATATTATTTACTTATTGAATAAAAATATTCCTTTTGAACAAGCAATGGATTAGATTATTTATGTTATAAGATATTTTATTTCATATTCATTTAATAATAAAATATATATCTAGTGGGTTAGATTATATATAATATGACATAACTCTTCATTATCTAAAGATTTATATCCATCGTAAAAGTATTCATATGATAATATTATTTATTATAGATGTTATTAGAATTTTATTTATTTAATTTTTATAAATAAATAAGTGATATTTAAAATAATTATAACACGATAAATCAATACTAAAATATATAACTATGGAGAAGGGATGGGGATTATCTTGTAGACTTCCTCCATAACCCATTACCAAAATGGCCATATATATCATGTTAGAAAAACCCGGTAAGGTACTTTAAGTATAATGTTTTTTCTTTTTGATAAAAATCAAAATCTGAAAATTTTATGGGTGACACCAATTGAATCAAAGAAGAGAATTTTCCACCACTAAAATAATTTTTAATCAATACGTAACATATATGATACTATATATTATCTAAGTTCTTTACTTCCCATATCAGCTAAAAATTAAAATAAGAAGGCAAACTCAGTAAGTACGCATTTAAAATATTCAAAAATCTATAATCTATAAGCAACATGTTCAAATCCCAGAACATGTGAAGCCAATAATCAACATTTAACTCAAATAATCATTCATTAATAACAATACAGGGCAATACATAATTTATTCAATCCTAATCATGTTATCTCTAGATTCTCATTTAACTGAATCTTCATTTTCACTATCATTACAATTTCAATAATCCAATATACCCAATTTATTCATCCCTAGTCATGGTGAATCAATATCATTCAACAAATTCTTGGGATAATCATTATCCTTAGTCATTTACCTATTCTCATGAAACTACAACTATAATCCAGATTAAACAATGGGATATTCGTTAGCCCAAATCATTCATACATCGACACATCACAATCACATAATAACATTAAGGAAATAAGTGCCCATAATCATGGGATATTCCTTATCCCAATCTCATTTTAAAAACAATACTAAAAGAAGGCCTACTTACCTTATCCTTCTTCATATTCTACAATTCTTTAGGTTCCATAGTGTTTCCTCTATTCTTAACTGGTCCTGCACATGTAACATGCATCCCAATTCAATTCACACAAATATCAAATAGCTTATCATTCCACTATGCACTTTTCCAATTGAATCATATTCAGGGGTTTTCTTCTAGATTACTATTTCCAGACTTCTTTAGTAACACATTCAATTTTAAGATCCATTAACATCCTATCAATGTTAACTAATTTATATTAAGTCAATGACTTATACTGTTTAGCTACTATCAATTTATCCTTTAATAAATCTAATAACCCTTCAAGTGCATAGTTGCACTTTAACATTAATCACAAGACCATCTAACTTATATTCTACTTTAGTTTCTTTTCCATTATGTAATTCATGTATTGAATACATCGAGTTAATGTCTCTAATTCAAACATTTGAGGAAACATCTAAGATACATAATTTAATTAGTACATGTCAACATAATGCCTTAAGGGAATTTTGTTTCCAACCATATGCCATGATCAATCCATATTGTTAACATGTATTTAACTTCAGGAATAACCTAATTAGATCTTTAATTCAATTAATTTATGGCTCACATAGCCCATACACAAAATCCTTTCCCAATTTCCAAACAAGTTATGGATTATAACAAAAATTGGATTTCTCTTGATCAATTAAGCCCCAAGATATTATATATTACATATTAAGTATTTCTTTCATGGAAATTACACATTAATCATACATTTTCCACAATTCCACTATTCAAAGAACCTTAGTTTAGCATAAATCATGATTTTTCATGCCTAAATCATCGTAATTAATCCATGAAGTCATTTTCTCCATGATTCCCATATCAATTTAATATCAGAAACCCCCAAAATCACTATCACGCATGGGTAGAAACCCTAGCAACATAAAATCATTAATATAGTTGGGGAGAATTCAACTTTCATCAAATTTAAGCATGGATTCCTTGAACTAATTATTTCCCCCATGGTTTTAACATCAAACTCTATCATCTTTCACAAAAGTTATTGTTCACGAATGGGTTGAAACCAAAATAATGCAAAAATCATAAAATTGGTTATAAAAAAGTGTCTTACCTTACATTCAAGCATGACTTCCTCCATTAAATGAGCTTCCACACTCAATTCTCCAAGTATCTCTACCCTTTGCAGCAAAAAATTTTTTTCTTTCTTTCTTCACCATCTAATCAAATGGGGTTTGGGTTAAAGGGTAGAAATTCTTATTTCCAAGTATCATCACAAAGATTTTCTAATAAAAAGGGCCAAGAATCAGTGGGTTTCAAGGTTAGGGTGTGGGTGAAGAAAGGGAAAACAGAATGGGTAAAAAATGAATGGAACAACTTTTTTAAAAAACCCACTAATGCATCTTCATCGCCTGATGTCGCAACGCCGTGTCCCTACCTCCATTTTGATCGGATGCCGCAGTGTCCATTTTGGTTCCGTGACATCAAAGCTGCTGCCCCTCGCTCATTACCTTCATTGTGATCTGGCGCTGCAGCGCCAGCCTTGCTGGCCCATTTTTGCTCCCTTGACTTGTGATTTTTCTCTTCTATTCTCTAATGCTATTTCTTCTTCATTTAGTTCATTGTTTCTCCTAACTTTATGCATTATAATTTTACATAAATATGACTTTGTCCCACATCATTAGTTCCCTCAAATAGTTTAAACTAATTTCATTAAATAGCCACATACCTGAAATTTCACTTAATTTCTACACACTTAATATAATCAAGTACCTGTTGTCTCAAATTGATCATTGAATGAAAATTTTTGAAATTTACCCACTTTTTATGACCTCAAGTGTAATGCCCCGCACCCACACCCTATGCATTTTAATCATGCCACACCGGGACTCATGCGGGATGCTACCACTTCCCTTCTTTTTAAGGGAAGTCTTCCGATAATCCCACTATTTTCCTATTTCTAAGGAAAATTTTACCAAAATTTGGCAAAGTTTACCCTATATTTTTAGGACTTAAACCTATGCATACATTTATGAATTTTATAAAATTCATATTTAAAAATAATAAAACATCAATATTGTTGGTCCCTTATACAATGGTAGCTCAAGAGTCCGGGGGGGGGGGGGGATGCTGAATTGAGCTTTAAAACATTTGGCCAAATCAAATGATTAAAGTGCTAAAAGAATAAGAAAAATAGATTGCACAACACACAACATAAGAGTTTTCTAGTGGTTTGGCCCTTCCTGGGTTTCTACTCCACTTTTCTAAGTCAGTCTCCTCTACTGAACTCAGGTTCCACTAATACCTTGATTAACTTGATCAAATACATGTTGGTTTTATAACAAGCTCACTAACCAACTTACTAGTTTTTCAAGCTATATAGAAACTTTCACAACTTGTTAGTTCTCAAAGCTCACCAAAAAACTTATTCCCTTTTAGCAAGTTCCCTACTTCCTTATCTTAATACAAAAACACCAAGAACTCTGCTTTTGTTACCAAATACTAAAATAAAATGTACAACTTGTTGTCTTTTACTTAGACAGATTTGTACATAAAATTCTGAACTTTTAGTAAATGAATAAATGGTGAGAGTGAAAGATTCAAACCCCTCGATTGAGAAATAATTTAGGCTTTTGAAAGCTTTTGACAGAGATGTAGTTGTTGGAGTTGAACTTTGAAGGAGGATTTTGAATGCTCTTTGTATTTTCAGCAACGTTCAAAGATATTTAAAAAAATATTTTCTTTTGCTTCTGAATCTCTCTTTTATAGGTTGAGAGAGATTTTTCCATTACTGACTTTAGTAGACATTCAAACATTCAAAAGTAATTTTCTTTACCTTACATTTTGTCTGATGTCTGACTTTACTACATTCTGGTATCAGTCCGCTATTCTGTCACTGACTTTTCTCAATGTTCACTATTGTCATGGGTTTTCAAAAGTTGCTTCTTTAATTACTTTGAAGAGATGAGTGAACAGATGATATCTTGATTGATTTTAGACATTCTGATTAGTTTGCTTCAGATTCTTCTAAATGGTAATAGGCCTTCTTGATTATGATAGTCCTTTTTGGAAAGAGATTTGGATTTTCTAAACTTCTAATGATTCAGAAAGGCAACTTCAAAGCAGTGTTTAATGACTCTTAAGCTTATTTATTGTCTCCAAAGTAAAGCCTTGAGGAATCCAAAGCATGTCTATATACTCCGAAGCTTGTTCGAATTTACTCCGAAACATGACTCTAAGTTCTCTTAAGCATATCTGTTTACTCTGAAGCGTAGCTGATTAACTCCAAAGCTTTGTTGTTGACTCTGAAGTGTGTCTATTGACTTCGAGGCATGCTTGGATGTTTCTGAAGTAGTTCCAGTTAATTCCAAAGCTTCCTGTGAAGTCTCTGAAGCTTGTCTCGGCTGACTTTGAAGCTTTCCAATCAACTCTAAAATTTATCCGAAGCTTGTCTATTTACTCTGAAACATACTTGTAATGACTCCAAAGTGTTCCATTTTACTCTGAAGCTTGCTGTGAAGACTTCGATGCTTGTTTTGAATATCTTTGAGACAGATTATGATAATTTTTGAAGCTTTGACCATTTTACTCTGAAGATCGTTGTGATGACTTCAAAGCAGTTCAATTTGCTCCAAAATGTTTGTTGAGATGACTCTGAAGATGCTTCTGTTTTTGCTTTGAAGCATGTCTTTAATCATTTCAAAATTTTTTTTTTCTTGATTTAAATATATATAAAATTTTTATACTTAATTTTGAAAGAGTATTTACTTTATGTCTTCCTTTTATCATCATGAAGGTCATTCTTAAGTTGAGTATGAGTTAATATTTCTGCAACATACTTGAGAACAGATTGCTAGTACCTTAATGTCTCACTCATGTATTTGCTCATCATCAAAACATACTTGGCTAAGAATGTTCATCATCAAAATCAAGCTAGATAGTATGTTTGACATTCTTTTCCTTTTTGATGATGACAAAATAGTGAGTGATATAAATTTCAAAACTTGTCTAACAGTAAACTTAAGCAACTTATTTTGCAGATATTTCAAAAAAATTTCTATTAACTAAATTAGTGCAGCTCCCCCTGAATTGTGCACTGTATTTCATATAATTAGAGCTATCAATAGAAATTTTCATTCACATACCATCTGTATTTCAAACAATCAAAGATATAAACAGAAATTTTCATCCACATACCATTTTAGTTTATATCACAATTTCTTTCCCTTTTTATCATAATAAAAAAGGTGGAAAAAATAATAGTATAATATAAAAAAATGCATATATATTGAACTTTTCATTGAAAAATTTCAGATGGAATGACCATACATTAGAGAAATTACATACAAGAAAAAAATACATTAAAGAGAAAAAAATTTAAAAGGTAGTAGGTTTATTTGGGTGGTTTTGGTTTTCTCTTAGGTCTTGAGAAAGACATCTTCAAGAGGTGGAAGAGGTGGCTTGGGTTCAGAAGAAGATGGTGTAGAAGAGGGCTTATATGTTCTAGCCCTTTTTCATAGAGGAGGTGGGATGAAAACTGGATCTTTGGGAACTGTTACAAGTGGTTCTTGAGTATAAGCAATTGGTCCACAGTCTGAAACATATATGAAGTGAATATGCTCCCTGAACTTTGGGTCTAGCAATTCAGGGAAAACTAGATGAAGACCTTCTAAAATATTTTTAGTGTTTGCATTCATTCTTCCCATATATTCTTGAAAGTAAATAATTATTCTCTGAAAAGGAACCTTTTTGTGTTCTTTAGGAGGAGGAATTCTAGGCTTCCTTTTTGGTTTTAAAGTGGATGGCTGATATGAAGAAGGTGATGGTTTTGGTTTAGGGATAGTAGGTGGCTTTTTGGTTTTGGTAGAGGAAGAAGGTGGTTTTTTGGGATTTTTGGTTTTGGAAGAAGGTGAAGAAGGTGGTGGAAGAGTTAACACCATGCTAGAGGTTGTATCTACCTTATCCTTTCTTGGATAGAAGGATCAATCATCTGAGGATATGGGAGAGGCAGATTGTCAACGATGGCCTCCAAGTTGGCATTGTTGTAGAAAGTGAATTCTTCCTTAGTGAGAATACTTAAGGGAGATGGAAACTCTTTTCTAAGAGGTTTTGACATTAGAAGCATTTTAAGAAGTTTCTCAGAGTAATTTTGAAGAATTGACTCTCTATCAGGACTGTGAATTTTGTGATTCTTTGGAGTTAATAGAGGATTAGGAAGAAGTAGAATCCTATGAAGAATATTAGGATCCTCAAGTTCAGAGAATGGATATTCTTGAGGTTGTAGATGGATATTTTGAGAAAGAAACATTCTAATAACTTCAGAATTGATTTCTAACTTGATCCTAAACTCTGATTCTGTCATCCTGATTAGATTGGATATATGAAGGAGAAAATTAGGATTATCATCAATAACTATTCTTTGAGAAGTATGTGGAGGACTTTGTGGTGGAGAAGGAGGATATAACCATTTTGGAGGAGGTCTAAAATTTGGTGGCATGTTTAGAGGGTTGTCAAAATCTAGTGGAATTTCCTCAATTCTTTTAGTGAATACTATTCTTGCTTTGATGAATTCCATCCACTTATCCATGCCATAGATGAATGGTCCTAGTTTATGCATGAAATATGTTCTAGGAAGATGAACAATGATGGGATAATTTCCATGTCAAACAATGACTCCATGAGGATTGGAAAGATAATCCTTTGGCAATGGTGGATCTGACGATGATGTATGTGTTGGTTGAGCAACCTCTGGAATAATAGATGATGATGATGGATGAGAAGGTCAAGGTGAAGACATCACTATTATTGGCGAGTTGTTTCTGACTGGTGATGAGTGATGTGGAGGTGATGGAAAGTGAGTTTGAGGTGGATAAAAATGAGTTTGAGGTGGAGTAAAATGGGAATGAGGTATGGGAATGATAGGTTTGACCTTTGAATGATTCTACTAAAGCTTATGGAGAATAAAGTTACTGGTAAATCTTATCAGCCCTTAGGATCATAGATGACATGATAGTTGAAAGATTGTGATCCATTCTGTTCATTTGGAGGGCTAAGGTTTGGTATTCAATCATGAATAATTTGTCCTCTAGGTGTTGTGGGATTTGTTGTGAAGTGGGAATTGATGAGGTGGATGGTTGATCAGTATGAGTGAGTCTAATGGGTGAAGGGGATCTAATGGGAGTGTGTGATGGCATGTTTGCTGCTGCTGCTTCTTCATGTACATTTTCTCTCAAAATTTCTTCTACAATATTTTCTATGTATATTCTTTGTTCCTCTCTTGGAATTTCTTCTATTCTCTTAGCTTCTATTTATTCTTCTTTGCTGGAGACTTCCTCTCTTGTTTCTATTGGTGGACTTATGAAGTCCTGTCTTTTAGTTCTTACTTCTTATTTATGTTAGGAGAGTTCTTGCCTTTGTTCAGTAGCTTGTTCTGTAACATCTATTTTTGGACTTTCACTTTCATTAGGTATGGATACTTTTGATTGATTTGCTCTTCTTAGTCTTTCAGAGTTCCAACCCTATGCAATTTGCTTAAAGCCCATTCTTTTCAGAGCTTTCACATCCAATTTGTCTGTGTTTCTTGGAAGCTCTTCATTCTCATTTGAGTTATCTATTCTTGTTTCCTTGATCAGCTTGGTCAAAGTCATTCCATAAGGTAAAAGAAACCTTGTGGTGCTTTTGATCAAGTGAATATGGTCTACCATTAGTCTGGCCATATTCGGTTTTCTTCTATTCTTCAATGCCCATATGATTCTGGCATCTTTCTTAGACACATCTTCAGTGGCTCCTCTTCTAGGATATACATTATTCATAACTATAAGATATGCTAGCTTGAGATTTGTATTCAAATGACTAGCATGCAAATAATTCTTCTTTTCATCTATCTCAGTTTCTTCTAAATCTGAGAATAGTATTACTCTGGAAGGCCACACAATCTCTTCTTCTTCTTCAGAGAGATTAAATAGTTTCTTAAACTTTCTGTGGATAGTTCAATTTCTATTTCTCCTATCCATAATTTTTCTGTTATAGTATTGAGATTACAGATTAGTGCCCTTACTAGTCTTGGATACAAATTATCTTTGTAACTCACATAAGCATTCTAGCCTTGGTAATTTAACCATTCAGATACTTCTAATTGCACACCAAAGACTCCAAAATTGAATATTTTCTCTTTGATTATCCTCCTGTCCTCATTTCTTTCTATAAATCTAGAATAATCCAAGGAACTATTCAGAAAGATTACCTTAAGCGTATTAGCTTCTCATCTTGCCTATTTGGATCCTTTTCTCTATGGAGATTCATCTCTTTCTTTTCTCTTACTTTTAGCTCCTTTTGTTCTTGCCATTTTGATGGAGAATTCTAGGTTTTGGAAAGGAAATGGGATTTCTGGAAGATATGTCGAAGAAGTCAAGAAGGGAGACAGAGAGTTAATATTGAGATTTGAAAATAGTGGGAAGATAGATAGTGTTCTCTGAAATGGGGGGTTTTGAGAGATCAGAGAAGAAGGGTTTAGGTTTCTGGAGAGATTTTGAATGAATTTGTGCTTTTAGATTTGGTTTTAAAAGTTCTCCAAAATACTAAAGCATTTTCGCTTTGGATACTCTGAAAGAGATCCTTTGGAGGCAATGGTTTAATTTGGAGTTTCAGATATTCCAAAACATGTCTTTGGAGGCTTTTGCCAATCTTCGGATGCTCCGAAATGATGTTTATAAGAACTTCAAAGACTTTCGTTTTGACCTTCGAAGGCTACGAAGTGTAAATTTTAGCTTAACTATGAAACTTTGTAAAAGGGATTTTTAGAGTTCTGGTTTTTAATTTATATATTTATATTAATTATTAATTCATGTTTATGTGGGAGTTATAGATAATTAATTATGTATTTGTACATTTCTTGGAACATGAAAGATTTCAATATATTTTATTTGTACAAAAGTAAGAACACAGAATGACTAATTTGTTTGATAAATTAAGCATTTTATGTATTAGGAACAGAATGCTTAGTTCTCTTCTTATCATGTTAAATCTTTCTTTTGGTAATGGTTTTGTGAAAATATCTACTAGCTGATTTTCTGTTGGGACCAATTCTAAGCTAATATCGTGGTTTTGAACATGGTCCCTTATAAAATGATGCTTGATTTCTATATATTTAGTTTTAGAATATAGAATTGGATTCTTTATCAGATTTATAGCACTAGTGTTGTCACATCTGATAGGTATATCAATAAAGTTAAGACCAAAGGCTTTTAATTGCTATTTCATCCATAGGATCTGTGCACAACAGCTGCCTGTTGCTATATATTTAGCCTCATTAATTGATAATGCAACTGATGTTTGTTTCTTAGAAAACCATGAGATAATCATGTTTCCTAGAAATTGGAAAGATCTTGAGGTACTCTTTCTATCTACTTTATATCCAGCAAAATCTGCATCTGTAACCTATTAAATTAAAATCTAAACCTTTTAGATACTATAATCCAAGATTATATGTATCTAAAAATTATTTAAATATTCTTTTATAGCAATAAGATGTGACTCTTTTGGTTCTGATTGGAATCTAGCACACATGCATGCACTAAACATTATGTTAGTTCTACTAGTAGTTAAATATAGCAGAGATCCTATCATGCTTCTCTAAAGTTTTTGGCAAATAGATTTAACTTTTTCCATCTTTGTCCATTTTTATTGAAGTACTCATTGGCATCCTATACCTTTCTCCATCATCAATGTTGGATTTCTTTAGTAGTTCTTTTGTGTGTTTGGCTTGGTGAATGAAGATTGCTTCTTTTATTTGCTTAATTTGAGTCCCAGGAAAAAGTTGAGTTAACCTATCAAGCTCATTTCAAATTCTCCTTGCAATATCTTAGAAAATTTTTTGCAAAGATTTTCATTAGTTGCACCAAATACTATATCATCAAAATATACATAAATTATGAGAATATCTTTTGTTGCATGCTTAATGCAGAGAGTAGTATCAACTTTGCCTCTTGAACAACCTTTCTCGGTGAGAAATTTGCTTAACCTTTAATAGTAGGCACTCTTTAAACTAGAGAGGGCTTTTTTAAGCTTCAATACATGATCTAGGTTATGAGGATCTTCAAACCCAGGTGGTTGTTCTACATAGACCTCTTCATTAATAAATCCATTTAAGAATGCACTCTTTACATCCATCTGGTATAACTTAAAATTAATAAAGGATCTAAATGCAAAAAGCATTCTAATGGCTTCAATTCATGCAAGAGGAGCATATAATTCTTCAAAATTAATGCCTTCCTCCTGATAGTACCCTTTTGCTACTAATCTTGCCTTATTTCTTACTACAATTCTAGATTTATCTAGTTTGTTCCTAAAGACCTATTTAGTTCCCATAGTAGATTAATGATTTGGTCTTGGAACAATAGTCTACACATTATTTCTTTTGAATTGGTCTAATTCTTCTTGCATGGATGAAATTTGGTTTTCATCATCTAAAACCTATTCTATGCAAGTTGGTTCTAATTGAGAAATAAAAGCAAAATTGCAACATATTTAGTGATAAGAAGATCTGGTTCTAACTTTGTCATATACATTATTAATTATCTAACTTTTAGGGTGATCAGTTATGAATCTCCAATCTTTGGGAAAAATATTGTTACCTTCATTGTTTACCTCATTGATGGATGGTCCATCTTCTATTTCTTCTTCATCCATTTGTGTTTCTGATTGAGAAGGTTCTCATTCTTTGTCTTGTATTTTTATTTTCTCAACTGAAGTTATTAGTTCACATGTCTCATCATCAAAATCACTTGTCCTCTTAGAGGAATTAATATTTTCATCAAAGTTTACATGAATAGATTCCTCTATAGTCTTATTTTTCATATTATAGACTCTAAATGCCTGACTAACAATGAAATAACCAAGGAAGATGCCTTTATCAAATTTGTTTTCAAATTTTTCATGGTTTTCCTTGCCATTGTTAAGAATAAAGCACTTACAATCAAAAGTATGAAAATTTAAAATATTTGGTTTCTTGTCATAGTATAATTCAAATAGAGTTTTATTGAGTGTGGATCTAGCAAAGATTCTGTTAATAATATAGAATGCTGTGTTCATTGCTTTAGCACAAAAATACTGTAGGTGGTTGTATTCACTCAACATTATCTTTGTCATCTCTCGCAAGGATTTGTTTTTTTTTTAGCTACTCTATTTTGTTGGGGTGGTCTTGGTCTAGAGAAAGTTTAAAGAATTTCATTGTTTTCATAGAAATTAGTAAATTTATGGTTTTCAAACTCACCACCATGATCACTCGTTATGGCAACAATATGAGAGCTTTATTCATTCTGTACATGTAAATACCTCAAAGAATGAAAAAACTTCATCTTTGGATGTTAAAAATATTACCCATGTAAATCTACAAAAGTCATCTACAATGACATATGCATAATGTTTCCCTCCAAGGCTTCTTGTTCTTGTTAATCCAACTAAATCCATATGTAGCAATTGAAGAGGTTTGGTTGTATATACTTCTTTGTTTGATTTGAATGATTCTTTTACTT
>JAYJMB010057955.1:0-27136 GCA_036873735.1 Pouteria campechiana | reverse complement strand
CTCTCATGTGCTTTTTTTCGATTTTTTCTTCCTAAATGACGCGCTCTCATGGCGACCTCTCCGCTATCTCCTTCACCTCGCCGCTTTTTGTCTCTCATGCAGCCCAACACCCATCTCTCCATGTTCTCTCTGCTTTGTCTCTTCCTTCTCTTTTCTCTCTCCATCTTCCTCTACAGAAAGAAGAAGAAAAACCCAACAAAACCCATCTCGATTCACCTTTCCATCTTCCCATGCTCCATCTCTCCATCGCTGAAAAGGCACCACCAGGACCCATCCAAGTCGCTCTTTGTACAGATCCTCACCTCCCACCATTCCCACAAATCCGCGGATTCCAATGAAGCTAACGGCGAAGCAGGTGATGGGTCGGCAGAGAATCGTCCCTGTGCAATTGGATCGGAGCCGGATTTGGACGGGGATGCTGTTGAGGAGTTCGGTAAGGGTGGGGGGGAGCTGAAGATGAAGAGGAAGAAGAAGAGGGGGAAGAAGAAGCGGCAGAATCCCAGGGCGGAGGATGACGGCGGCCGGGAAGAGGATGAAGGGCATAGAGAGAATCATGTGGCTGCGGCAGAGGGGAAGCCGGCTATTGAGTGTTTGTATCCGTTCACCTCGTCGTCGAGTGTGACGCAGAGGAAAATCAAGCTGCATTATGATGAGCTCGTGAAGTCAAATGAAGCCAAGGCACTGACAATGGCGCAGGTATGGTTGGAACGACCTCTTCCGCTTTTGGGTGCTGTTTGTTTTCCTTACTTTTTTGGACAAATTGCTAAACTAGGAAGAATGGACTTGCTTGAAAGATTGGAAATCTGATTCATATGGGCTGTTTGATATTGATGTTGTAATTCGATTGATACCCTGTTATATTTTTTCCAATTCAGATATCTACTTGCACTTAATTTAATGTCCAATGCACATATTGACTACTCCTATGATATTCTTACAGACATGCATGGTTGTATTTCTGGGAGTGAAAATCGACTCATATTTCCATGCAACATGTATCTGAACTTCTGCTTTTCTGTTGCATAGGTGAAGGTTTTAGTTTCTGGTCCTATTCCTATAGTGTTGGTTCTAGACTGAACGTGGAACCTTTTTTGCCATGCTAGAAGTATTTCAGGTTTTGTTCGGCTTGGAGATTATTTGACTGTTGTGAATCAACTGGCTTCCTGAATAGTCTTGAAAATTACCCAACCTAGAAATGAAATGCCTTTTGATGAGTTCCCCCTTCTCTTGCTTCAGCTTTGACCTCAATGACTTTCTGTAATGCTGCTGCTAACAAGTCATTTCTCATGTACTCCACTCCACCCATTTTTGCGTTCCTGCATGTTCAGAGCAGGCATCTGAGCTTCCAACCACAGGCAAAACTTTGTGAAGATTTTGCTATCTATAATCTCCATTTAAAGCCAATGTGCTTGTAGAAAGCTCTCCTCAGCTTGAGCTTGACTTTAACTTGTTTGTGTACACATTCTAAACAAATGCATTAATTATTTCATTTAAAATGTTATGCAGTATGTTAAATAAGCATGTTAACTAATTCTATCTCTGCTGAAGATTGAGTTGAACTAAGCCTAGCAAGTCAAATGCAACCTAACTTGTTTTATTGTCAAGCGATATAGTTATGTAAAGCTTACTTCATCTCATCATCTTCACACACCTGGTGACATTTAGACCACCTAGTCAGATATTGGGTGTTTGTCAATTGGACCAATGGGAGCAAGCTGTGGTGCAGAAAATAACCTTAATAGGATGATTGTGAATGCCACTTCAGTAACATGGGAATGGACAATGAGACTGAGAAGTTATGCAAGACACACCTGATCATCACTATGAATTATGAACCACTAAATGATTCACTTGTTGCATTGCTTATGATTCCTGGGTATAAATTTGGTTCAGTGATTTTCATCATGATCTACGATGCACAAAAAGCAACAACTGGAAAATATTAGCCTTATTCAGCATGTGGGGATTTTCTAATGTGCATGAGTTTTGCACACTGCCTATACCATTAGTAAAACTAAGTGAATTATATTAGTTGAGGAATGGGTAATAAATGTATCAGGAGAAAAAAAAAAGAAAAAAAAAAGAAACTAAACTGGGGACATTGCTAGTCTAAATGTAGAGACATGATGGTGATAAAATAAAGATCAAAGGATAAACTGTCCCTTGATCTGTAAGGTACATGTTTCCAACTCAGTATTAAATGCTATATTGGCTGCCTTAAAAATCGATATGATACAGGCATATCATATCAATATCAGGACCATATTAGACCATATTAGACTTTTTTTTGATGAAAAAAAATTGAAAAAATATAAAAAATTGAGATATACAAAATTATATAATTGTTTTGTGTTTTGATGGTTTATTAGTTCATTCTTTCAAAGGATGGTTGTTGTTGTTTGTATTCATTATTAATGTTTGCATCACATTTTTTGTTGTAAGTGAATATTGTATGCTTTAAGCATAATTTACATGTTATACGCTAACCAATAAAAAAAATTACTACTTGACGTAGATATTCAAGTTTAATTGAAAATGCAAATTGTCACATATGTAATCAAGCATATTATAGGGAAAAAAGAATGCCCACATTTGTATTAATACTTGAGTTAGCTATTCAAGTTTAATTGAAAATGCAATTTGTCACATTTGTAATCAAACATATTATAGGTGAAAAACTGAAAACAATGCCTTCATTTGTAACATTTCAAAAAATGAAAGATATTATTTTTGAATTTTTAAAATTATAAAATTAAATAAAAGATCTCGATACTCATTTTCAAAAATAATGCAGCATAAAAAAGATCCTTGAAATTGTCTAGCATGTATATGAATTAAAGAACGATTTCTTTTTTATTTAAATCCCTAATGTCTATTCCATTTGAATGAATATTTGAAAATACCCTAAATCCCCAAAAAAGCTTGTTTTGATTTGTCTAACCCATTCTAATTTTATTGAAAATACATGTAAAGGCGATGGGAATAGAGCTTGGAAGGGGAAAAAATGGAGTTTTCCCCCATAAGGAACCCTTATTGTCGAATATACCACCTTCTGCAGTTTGGGCTTGATATGCTCTATTTTTCCCAGCCCAACTGGAATAGCCCCATTTCATGACTGATACAGATGTTATAGAGCTGTATTGTATCTGATTTTCAAAACCATGGCAATTTAGGCTGATTCATCGGTTTTGTCACATGATCTTGTGTGGATTTGAAAGTAGACTCATGAGCTTTGAAGCAGGACAAATTTCATGTCTTCTGGATTGGTAATGCCCTAAAAGGTGTTCTAGAAAGCAAAAAACTAACACGATAAGGTTACCTTCTACTAATAGTAAACAATCACTCCTTTTTCAGTAGAAAGCTTTTGGTGCTGAAGAGTCTGATATGCTGGAGCGTTTGTTCCCACAGTAAATTGGCCATCAATCTGCTTGTTCCGTTGCGTTACTTCTATGCTGGAGCACTTGTAAAGGGTTTTAGGCACTAACTGTTACGACATTTAAGTCAGAAACAATTGGTGCTTCATAATGTTATTCTTTCTTGTCCTTTTGTTTTTTCACAAAACCAGAACTGTGTGTGATGGATTTTACTCTTCAATGGGATTAAGAATAATCTGTATATATTGGTTTATTGAGAAACAATTAACCAACACAAGCTGTCTTTGTTGACCAAATTGCATGCCCACCTTGAAAGGGCACCCTGAAGAAGAGATGACTATGCAGGAATATGCACTGCTGACATGATTGCCGTGCTTCACATCAGGTGCAGGAATATAGGAAGACATAAAAAGTGTATTTGGGTGAATTCCATCAGACACTAAATGTATGGTGAGGATTCCTGGTCCTTATTGACTGTTAGACCCTTTGCCACGCATAAGAAAAGAAAAGAAGTCATTATAAAGTAGGTTGGTCATTTTCAAAATGCAAAATGAAAAATAAGAGTAAATGGAAAGAAAGTATGTTATGTTTAGTAGCTTATTTTATATAAGGTTTCAATGATGACGACAATGATGACAATAACAAGGTTGAAGTTCATTTGCTGTGCATGGATATAATCATAATTATTGATAATGAATCAAGATTATTAACAGCTGCACTTCTTTAGCTTTCACATGGTCCATCACTTTGGACATTTGTGGTCTTCCAGCTCTACCAGTCCTGAGTGTTTCTTGCTTGTTGCTACCTTCTTTAACTATTGCTGACCAGTCTGCCTCGTGTCTTTTGTTTAATGGTTCTGTTGGTATCAATGTGTAAATTATGATTGTTTTTCGTTTTGCAGGTTGGCCAGTTTGCAAATTGCCTTATTGAGGCAAGGAATGAATTACAACACAAGTATGGACCTATTTTTCTCCTTGCTAAAAAGTTTGATAATTTAATCTTTATAATGATTCCAAAAGAAGTTTGGTAGTCTTGTCTCTTTCTTTTTAGACTAAAGATCTCAAGCATAATCACCAGTTGACATGTATTACTTCTCCTACAGATCTGAGATCATCCAAAGGAAGTTCACAATAACAAAAGCATTACTATTTAAAGCAGACAGGTCATCATTCGACCGTCTTTGTCAACAGGTTTGTGATGTCGCTTGCCTATGGCTGTGGTAATGAACAAACTGTATTATGTAACCAGGCATTTACTTTGGATGTGTGAATCATTTTGGTGGATTTGTATCTGCAGATATACAAGCTAGAGGCAGAACAGAAGAGGTTGGAGGAAGATGCAGCTGTTTACAATCGACTGCAAGAACAGCTGAAGCTCTCACCAGCATATAAGAAGGTAACCATTGCAAAATATTGCTTTAGTTGTATTCCATAATACATTGCTTAGATATGGTTCCAGCCAAGTTCTGATTCTTCCTCCCTCTTGCCTTTTAATAAAGATGCTTGAGATTGGGTCCCACATGGAGTTGCAAGCTAGTTCAGGAAAATTGGTAGAAAGCCCAGATGCTGAATATGGTGATATCTCATTTGAAGAGCTACTAGCCCAAGAGAAGAAGGATTCCTTTTGGTAGGTGGCTGATCTTTCACATGAGATTTTTAGCTTTGCTTCCACTTGTTGCCAAGGATCTGTGATCCCAATTGTTTTCAATGAAGAAAGATCATTATAGAATTTGTAAACATATTGTAGCCGTGAATGTGGTTTTTCTAATTCCATATGCTCTTCTGCATGGTCTCCTGGTTTTGGACATAGCACTGTTAATTATCCGTCCCCAAAAAATTTTACTGGTCATTGGTCAACTCTTCAGCTGAGTTGCACACGTTCCAGTACAATGGGCAGATTTGAGAAGTATTGTGTGTTTCTTTCACTTGGGCCTATGTGATGCACTGTTTAATTTCCACAAAGGCCACACTGCAACTATTATGGATGTAGAGGTTTATGGTGAATTGATCATTGGTGCCGCAAAAGCTAATCTTGCAGTGCTCCACCTCATAACGGAAGCATTTTACCACAACATTTGCAGAAGAAATTTTAGAAGGCCATCTGTGAATGACTTCATAAATACCCAGTGGGATGAAACTGTCTTGATTGGCTATTGACCTGCATTGTGGAAGCCATAACAGGTGGCTGAATTGGCATCCCTTGATTCCATTTCCCTGCATTCTGCAAAGTTGGTGCTTTCTTTCCTGGTGTTTTAACATTGATTTCTCTATTCAGGCAAAGAAATGGCAAGCTTAGATCCTGCACAAGCTAGTCGAAGGGCTTCATGCATCCAGCTCAGATCCTTCACAAGCTACTTAGGAGGTCATGTCTCTGAAAGTATGGATGCCCATTTCTGCAAGGAGTATGACATTTTCCCATCTGAAGATTTTGCACGAGCACAGAATTTTTGGGTCTCTAGATCTTGCTTCCATGATGGTGTTGCTTTTCTTTTTATTTTCTGTCAAAAAGCTAATCCCAGGTAGTCACCAAAACTTCCATGAGGAAGTTCTTCCTTAGAATGGCATTGCAGGATGTGTTTGGATGCATTACTGAATTGAATTGCCATACTTAAAAAGTCTGATATGAGATTGGAAATGACCAAATTGTAATTGCCTTCCACAGAAGATCATTGTTTGGATTCCTAATTGAAATTGCATCATTTTCGAGCAGGGAGCTAGAAATTACGGAATGGTATTCCTAGTGGCTTCATTATCAATGCAAGAAAATGTCTTTGCAATTTGGTGAATTCCCTCTTGTTGAGACCAAAAAGGTTTGCTGTCCAATTCACTTGTGCATCCAAACAGAGGCTAAGGTGGAATGAAATGGCACCTAATCTCCCCAACAACCTTGATACTATATGTATAAAGACTGAAACAATTTTTCATCTATAGTCAACAATGAATACAATTGACAGTCCCTTCCCCTAACGATGTAAGAACTGCATACTGCTGCATAGCATCTTGACTCAACACTGTTCCTCCATTCTTTTCCCCCTTGATAACTGTTCCCAACACCCAGGCGTGGTTCTGTGTTGATGGGATGAGGCTGGACCCTCCGAATCTTCATTTTTGACTAGTTTGGCAGGGCATTGTTCAGCGCATGTTCACCCCTCTCCCAACTATCATATCCAAGGCTGTATCAGCCAATAGCCATGGACAGGCATTGGTGGGTCTGTTCTCGGGAATCAACAATTGCTGGAGGCAACCATCTTTTGCTATGTAAGAATCCCTGTTGATTGCTTTTTAGGAGACAAAATTATTTGGTTTATTGCCTGTCTGTGCTATGGGTAGAATTATCAACCTGAGCACTGCCATTTGATTTGCTGTGCCTGGGCATATGCGTCTTTCTTTGGTGCATGCTCTGGCCTTGTATACCAGAATCATTTCAACCTTTTCAATCATCTCAAGTATATAATGTTTTCTTTAGTATGACAGCATAAGCCGCTTGCAATTTATGCTTGGTTAATCAAGTTCAAGAGCAGCTCACCCTTAACACAGGAGATTTTAATTTTTTCTATTTTACCTTTTGGCATATTTAGCACAAGGCTGATCATGGGTCCATCTAGGCCAGGCTACCATGGATGGCATCTGTGTTTTGGTCTGGGCAGGCCTGTTGGGTGAGCCTTGAGGATCTTGTACTGGTGATTTGAATTGTTTGAGTCTAGTTGCAACTTGGGCTGCATGGAGCTCAATCCAAACTGTAATCTTGCATCTCAAGCTCTTGCTCAACTCTTAACCTTTCTAAAACTTCAACACAGAATTCAGTTTGACAAAATTTGAGTTGAATTTAAATGAATAGCATTATATAAATCCTTAATTGCCTTTACGAATTTATAAGTATATCATCACTTGTAAGTCGAAATATTTGAATGCATATATAAAATAACATCCTTCTATATAATTTAATCATGTCTTATTCACTGCATTCATAAATCTTTATGGATTTCAGAAGACTTCTAATGCACTAATTTTGAGTTTTAATGGCTCAAACTCGAAAAGGATCAATGTAAATATTCAAATAAATGTACACACATTACATATCTACGTAATATCATTGGATTGAAATTCGGATTAGGTTGAGATAAAATTGGTTTGGACTGAACCTTGATTTTCTCCATCTAAGTTTAGAAAATCTCAATGCAGTCTAGTATAACAATTCACCAGCTAGCACCACACCCATTTTTGGAGCGTTAGTCGCCTTTCCGCAATTGCTGGGGAGGTTTGGTGATCTAAGCCAACTGATCTGCCTCATCCCATTATCGATGGCTGGAAAATCTTCATGATTCGCCAATTTATGGAATTTTATTTCTCTGGCGTGGACGACTGACCATGAATTGAAGACGTGGGCCAAGGTCGAGCATTATTAGGAAGGATCGATCGTCTGGGGCAATCAAAAGCTTGTACCCACCTTTTTCAGCAATGAATACCATCTGCTGATAACTTAAGGGCAGGCAGCTGGGTCCTCGCTGCTGCACGTACATATCTGCATGTCGCGACGCATGCACCGTTGTGATCACAGCGTGTGGGCCCCACCTTGACATGTGCCGCATGCCACATTAGGAAAAAAAAAAAAAAACAAAACTACTAAGACATCAAAATCACCCAGGTATTTGTTAGTTGGACGTATAAGATAAGATCATCTATCCTTGTCATCGATTAGTGCACCGTGATATACTGATATGAATCATATGATGATACGTTATGTTCTGTACATGCGCCAAACGTCGCTAGCGTGCGGAACTCGTCTGGAAGAAATTCAAATCTCGAAGCTAAGGCCATCCATCCCATCAACCTACGTTTTCCATGAGCTGGAACACGGAAGAATAACCAACTCAAGAGTAGCTATCACTAATGAGTACTGATTTTTAGTCCAGAATCAAGGTAGCATGATAGGTGCTTGATGGGGGCCGTTGGTTAGAGAATCATACGTTATTTTCCGACCATTTGATGGACCGGATCCCCCGAATCTATACTGCTTCGATAAATGGCTAGGGCGTAGCATCAAGTGCGAAGCCATATTGAACCAATTACCAAATAAGTATATCTATTGCAAGCATGGCATGAAAACTTTAAAGTTGAGCAAATGTGCCCCGACATGACTGTCCACGCCACTATACTCCTCGACAAAGGACTGCATAGGTATTTTTAAATTACAAAACTATCTCCTAAACTATGTCGGAGTAGAATTGATAGTAGGAATTGAAAATTGGAAGTAAAACCTGAGGAAAAAAAAATACTAATGACAGTTACGTAGGAGAATTAACTTTTAAAAGTAGGAGTGCATGTTTCTACGGGAATATTTGTTGGGAAATTATTTAACTGGTTGCATACAATATACCCATTTTCGGCAAAAATGAATACTTTGTTAGATTTAAACTAACCATAATATTATTCAATATACATCTATAAATATCAAAAAATTATGTTGATTAAAAATTTATGTGAAAAAAATAAAAGTAAATATGTAGTTATTAAAAGTTTTAAATAGCTAATAAGACCCAAATATGTAATTTATCATCTACACCTTTAAAGTCTCCTTCCATCTAGATAAATAATTAAAAAAAATCTACTACATTTCAATGATTGAAATTCAATCTAAGTATTTTTTTAATTTCATATATTTTTAAACAATAAAAATCATAAATATAAATAATTTCAAGTATATTTATAAAATTGTAGTAGTAAATATAATGGAGGGTTGGATGGAATGTCATCAATTTCTAAGGTGGACCTAAAATGAATAGGTTGCACATGGTGTCCATGCATGCAAACGGGTTTATTGAATAAGACGGATGTAACATGGTCATATCTCGCGGGCATCCATGCAAAAGGTCCCACATAAGGAAGGAATGGCCCATAACCCATTACGGCAAATGCAGCGACTGACGCATGGTAGACGTACATGTCGACGGACCACAGCTGGCCGATTTTAAGTGTGACACCGCCCAAGTGCCCTTTTCTGACCTTCCTCTCCCAATCCCCTCGCTCTTCTTTACTCCGGAGCTAGGGTTTTCGCTGCTGGTCTCTTCTACGCATCGTCTTCATCTGCCTGCAGCCGCTCCAGCAAATCTATTCCACTGAAAAATCCGTAGAAAATGAGCAACAACAAGCAGCCAGGCGAGTTCAACATGTCGGATCTCACTTCTGCTCTTCCTACAGCCGCTGCAGGCAATCACACACACCTTCCCTCCCATCCCTGTCGCATCTCTCTATCTATCTCTTTCACGGCTTTGTAGCTGATATGCGCTCCTTTACTGTTTATTGCAGCTTTGAGCGCTGAGGATCGAGTTGACCTCGTCAATGCACTCAAAGTATTGATTCTTCCCTGTTTCTCCCTTTTTTATTCCGTTGTTTCTGACTGGCTCTGGATTATTCTTTTTTGAATTTCCTTTATTCGATTCCTGTTTTTACCCTTTTGCAGAACAAGCTGCAGAATCTGGCAGGGCAGCATTCGGATGTGCTGGAGACTCTCTCTCCGAACGTCAGGAAACGCGTTGAAGTCCTACGTGAGATCCAGGTATGCTTCCCTTTCATTTCTAAAATCTTTGTGCTGGATTGGTCTTTCACGGGGAAATGGAGATTTGATGGATTTCATTACTAGGTTTTAAGGATGGGTTTGTCAAAGGCCGAATTTTTTGGGTAATCACTTGTGATAGTTGCCGTTTGCTACAGGGGTTTGGCAGTGTGTAATCTTGTGATTTCTTGTTTGATTAGAGTATTGAAGCACCTTTTTTTTTGTTTCAAATGGGTAAATGAGATGATTTGTGGGGGCAGATGTATTGATGGGTGTAATAGTATTTTGCTCTTTGCAGGATCCTAATCTATACATGGACCTTGTGCAGGCCGCATTGCCTTAGGAACGTGTGTGCATGCTTAGTAAGCCTGATGTTGCATCTCATTTGTACAATGTTGTTGCTGCAATTGTAACTGGTCTATGAATGCATGCATGATGCATCTCCTTTTTCATTTATGTTGATCTTAGGCATTGTTGTCTACACCCAGGAGTATGATTGGCCATTCACAACTCTGCAAATGCATCCATGAAGTTAAGTCCATATTAATCATTTAGGCTAATGAGGCTGAGGGCAGTCTTAATCTTACCTTACAAGGTTTACAAATCCCATATTTAGATCTTTAGGAAGCAGTTGGGTTCATTTCTGGTAATTCTGTTATGACATTGTATTTACTTTATATTGCATAGCATATGAATCATCAGCAGGATCATGGGAGTCTGTATGTATGGTGGATTGGTATTTAACACAATGGCACTTCCCCACCTCAGCCCATACCTCTGTTTCATATATGCTGGTATTTAAAACCTGATTTTTTCTGATATTCAAAGAGTCCTGATGCAGACTGGTTACATAACAGTCTGCAATGCATACAATGACCTGGATGTTAGGCAATCATCATGCATATATTATTGCTCTTCAAAATTATGAATCTATGCAAAAGGAAAGATGATTTATGGTGTAGAGAAGTTTGGAACAACAATTTTTCCTCATCTGGTTTTTGTGTCTGAAATTGGAAAAAAATAGTGCGAATATCTAAAAAGATCCCATTAATGAAAATTTCTAGATCTTCCTGATTTAGTTTGATATTTCATATCAAGAAATTATAGTAATGCATACTCAGTGTGGATGCTGATAGACTTTATTCTATGACTATTATTTTTAGCAGTTTTTATGGCTTTACTCTTCCATTATTCAGAATTTAAGATTAGGCCACTCAGGCCCACTTTGTGACCCCTATCTCACTTTCTAAGAATCTGGATTTCTTTGTGTACAACACATTATTTTCATGTGTAGATTTCAGCCATTCAACAGTATCAAGTTGATGCACAAACTATCTCAATTATGAAAATGGGTTAGTACAAAGCAAAAATGTCTAAACAATGGGCTTTCATTTCATTGATGCAGTCAGAAGAAAAGTTACCTCTTTTGATTTCATTTTTTAAGCCTCTGGCCATTGGACTAGTCTCCTTGAGGCAAACAGGTTTAGCATGTTTTCATGTTTTGTTGTTGCTGCTTTGAATTACTCAAATTCACTAATTGCAATCTGCTCATTTTTTAAAAAAATCTTGTCTCTACTTTTTTTCGGTGTTTGTTTCTTTGTCCTTCCATTCTTATCATCAATGGAGACATATGATGAGAACCTCCTGGCTTCATTGAGAGTTTCAATTTATGTAATTCTCTATTTGTTTCTTAAACTGCAGAATCAACATGATGAGCTGGAGGCAAAGTTCTTTGAGGAAAGAGCTGCACTGGAGGCTAAGTATCAAAAGCTTTACGAGCCACTTTACACTAAGGTTACGAACTTATGATTTGTGGCATTGGCCTAATATGATAAATAACCAAAATTCCATTATCATGGCGTAATGTATGACACCATGTTTGCTTACTAATGTTGATCCGGATCTCTGTAGCTTTATTTATTTGCCTATGCAAGTGTTTCCATACTTTATGAGTAAATTCCTTTGAAATCTCTACAGAGATATGATATCGTGAATGGTGTTGTTGAAGTTGAAGGCATTACAAGTGAAGCAACAGATGGAACTTCTGCAGATGATAAAGCTACTGAAGGTATTTAATTAATTAACAAACCTTCATTGTTCAATCTGTTGTTTGGTATTCTTATTCTGGATGCTCATATGTCTTAATTCGTTTAGAGAAAGGAGTGCCTAATTTCTGGCTAAATGCAATGAAAACAAATGAAGTTCTTGCTGATGAGGTAATGGGTCCAAATCAAGAATCTTCCGGGTTAATTTTTTCTGTTCTTTTATTTTTTCTTCACATCTTTGAATTATGTTTTTCTTGGTACTGAATTCAGATTACAGAGCGTGATGAAGGGGCACTAAAGTACCTCAAAGATATCAAGTGGTGTAGGATTGATAGCCCCAAGGGCTTCAAGATTGAATTCATTTTTGATACTAATCCTTATTTCAAGAACTCTGTTCTTACTAAAACATATCACATGATTGACGATGATGAACCTATTTTAGAGAAAGCTATAGGGTAAGCAGAGTTGCTTGCCTTGCTGTGATACCTTTGGAGTTTCTTTTTTATGCACATGATTTAGAATCAATTGATTATTTTGTAGGACAGAGATTGAATGGTATCCTGGGAAGTGCTTGACACAGAAGGTTCTAAAAAAGAAGCCAAGGAAGGGGTCAAAGAATGCCAAGCCTGTCACTAAAACTGAAGATTGTGATAGTTTCTTCAACTTCTTTAACCCACCACAAGTACCAGATGATGATGAAGATATTGATGAAGAGGCTGTAAGTAGAGCCTGATTTAATGGAAGAAAACTAAAACTAACATTCAGTTATTGGTGGGCTTGATTAATATCATTCCTGCTTTTCAGGCTGAAGAGCTTCAGAATCAAATGGAGCAAGATTATGACATTGGGTCTGTGCCTTTAGTCACTCTTTTTCTACCTGGATAGTTCATTTATTTATTTGTTTGTTTATATGTTACCGCAGAAATCTTTGTATAAAGTAGTATGACATGGGAAAATTGTCATTTAAGTTTCTAGTCCCATGCAAAAAGACTTTCTAAGTTAATGCTGAAGCCTCATTCTCAAAAACCTGGGCAATTTATAAACCGCAGTGTTCTGTAATTTTGTGGAATTCGATTCCTTTTGGGACTAAGCTTCACTTCAAGGTTCAACATAAATAAATAAAGTAAAATGTTTGTTAGTTTATAGGTGCAATTGTTGAACTGTAGACTTTGTCTGTACCTGCCAGTGTCATCAATTAGAAACTGGGTGATGTTTCAAAAGTGTTCTTTTATGACTATCGATTTGCTAGTGCTCAAAATGAAGTTGAATGGTTGTGTGGTGCAGGTCAACAATTCGAGACAAAATCATTCCCCATGCTGTGTCATGGTTCACAGGTGAAGCTGTACAGGGTGAGGAGTTTGATGACATAGAAGGGGAAGATGAGGATGATGATGACGAAGGGGAGGAAGAAGAGGACGAGGATGAAGAGGATGACGAAGATGATGAGGATGATGAAGATGAAGAAGAAAAAGAAAGCAAGAACAAGAAGAAGGTAACACATTTATTTTCAGTTTGAGTTAATTTTTTATTTTGAGATGGTAGACCTGATAAGATTTCTTTGGCCTTTTGCATCCAGCACGGAGCATCCTCAAAGAAGGTATAGTTTCTTTTCTTGTTTTCATGGTTTATCCACATTCTGCAGACGATCTTTAAAAAATTATTGAATTTTTTTTTACCAAATACTGGGATTTGGTTGTTCATGCGTATTCAAAATCAATGCCTGGGATTGCAGAAGAGCGGTGGCGGCGGTGCTGCTATGCTTAGTGAAGGTCTGCAGGGCGAGAAGCCACCAGAGTGCAAACAGCAGTAGCGGTGTTTGGCTGCAATGTGACATGTGTCTTTGTACCAAGGGCTTGTGGTTCATGCCTTTTCAGTTTTTCCTGATGTCGGAATCGCTGTGGAAGGCAGGGAGAGAGGGTCGGGTGTAGAGTTTTGGGGTTTATCCTCTACGCTTACAATTGTTATCAATTTTTGTTATTTGTTTTTCAGTGTTGGTTTGGTAATAGTAGGTCAACTTAGTTTTGGGGGAGCTTGAAATGAATGTTGGGTCCTTTCTCTGGGCATGAGAGAGATTTTCCGTGGAACTTTACAGAGGTAAATATCTATGCCTTGTTTGGGATTGAATTCTAGTTTTGTAGATGAGTGCTTGTACGATTCGGTTTTGTTTATTTTGTTATGTTGTTGGGGATTTAGAGGAATCTCAATCTTGAGAATTAAAAATTAAATTTTTTTTAATGGTTCCCAAGTGCATGGGCATTGAAAGCAACTTTTACGTAATTGTTTGAGCGGTTTACCATATTTTGACTTTATTCTACGGTAATGATTCCTAGTTAATGTTGTAGTGGAAATTTTCATTCTAGTTATTTGTTGTGGTTATTTCAAGTTGTCTAGTTACCATTTAAATATTAATTTGAATTGAAGACTGAGCAGACCACAAGGGGAGAATTTTAATAACAAGCGAGGATTTTATGGTCCATTTAATTCTTTAATTGAAATATTTTTTTTGAATTTTAACCAAGTAGTTTTAAGTGTGGCAGATGAATTGGGCTTGACATGAGCTATGTTAGATCTAAATAGGTCATTTGCATAGAATTTCGTGTTGACAGTATAACATTACCGTGATTTCCCCTTAATTTCTATGAGCAAGCATCGTTTCTTTCATATATTGCAAAAGATGTTATATGAATGATGGTGGCTCTAGTAGGTGTATCATGGTAAGTGCGTTTAAGCTTCTATATGATATGGGTGGAAAGTACAAGTGTTAACACTTTTAGCTCTTTTGCAAAACTAATATGACTTCGAGTGTGAGATTGGGTGAGTCTTAAAGTCAATAATATTTTACATTGACTAGGGTTGAGTATTACAATAAGTAAAATAATATGCACAATTAACTTGTTAAATTAATTATGCATGAGATACTATTAAATGGGTAATCAGTCTCGTGCAACCAGATTTGTGACTAATGATATTCTAAGATGTTAAAAGTATCACGTAAATTGCACATACATGTCCATGCGCATGCTTGATTAACAACGAAAAAATCTTAAATACTGAGAGAGGGAAGTGCTCCTTAAAAATCAGGGGCAATGCTTTTCCTCTGAGAAAATGCGCATTTGGTCAGTGCCTTAAAACTCATTTTCAAAATACTGGATGCAATTGTGTTTCGAAAAGAAGGGCAAAAGACAAACACCCTTTTTACCAGAGAGCTAAACAGAGGGCCTTATCCATCTAGGTTAGTATGCCAATTTGGATTGAATTAGCTACATGAATTCTCCTGCCAATCTCTACTCTGATGATCCATGTAATAATTCAATTGCATTTCATCTTCCACCTTTCAAATGATCTCTCCTTTGACTATCATCTGAAAGAGGATGCAACCTAGCACGAGCGGTTCTTCCGCTGAACATTTGGATTCTTCTTAATTTGGAACCCTCCACTGTCGCATGGTCAGTGTTTGAGATCGCCCAATTCTTTCTGTAACAGCAAAAGGCAGCTAGCACAATTCATGGCTTCAAGGCCTTGACAGATAACTGGATGAAATCCCATTTGATTGAGGATTTCTTGATATTTTCCTATTGATTTGTTATGTTTACCATTATACAAGTTATTATGATGCTGCATTGAAAATATTCAAATACTCATAACCCATAAAATGAGATGGATCTGATGTTTTAATTTTTTATGATAAATCAACAATAAGACCAGTTGCTCTCGAAATCCATTTGAATTTTCACAACCAATAAAGTTATGACACAATTGCTTGCTGAAAAGGGATTGATTACATGAGAAAACCAATACGCTGAAGTCAGGGCTTGCTCCTTTCAGCTGACAAATTGCATGACTCAAGACTCATGGAAACCTTTCTGCTACTTACAAGCTGTGTATAACAAACAGCTTATGTACATTAAAGCTTCTGACAAATACTTGCGCAATCTATCAATACCTTAAGCATAATTGGTGTGTTGTAGTTTCTACAACTTCACCTGTGCACAAAATTAATTGCCTAGACCTTGGATATTATATATATACCAAACAATGAATCCAAAAGAGTGAATTGGATTTCATGTGTGCTTAGAATTGAGCATTGTCTTCTTTGCTTCATTTATTGATTTCTTCAAACCCAATTTAATGGCAGATGGCCTCAACTGAAAGCTTCTTCATGACATTAGGACATGGGTCTCCTCCAAAGTTTTCTGGAGTCACAGCTACAGAGCACCATTGCTGTCCAACGCAGTTCTGCGAGAAGCCACTCTGTTAAATTCATATAACCATATTAGAAGCAAACACGTCAGTTGAAATTTGCTTGCTCAGAGATGCTGAACAAGGTGGTAGAGCATTTGCAGAAGGCATTTAATGTTACAACATAGGGCACACACAGAAGTGTTGAGCATTGTGCAAAAGGAATAACAGGATAACAAAAGTGCAATTTACCTTTTCAAAAACATCGTATGATTTGTGGGCATGGCATGCTCCCTCCCTGTAGTTTCCACATTCTCCTTGTGGAGTTCCAAAGCTGGCAAACTTTATTGATCTGATTCTTTGGCCAGGACCACATGACAAGTGGGCCCTTGGCCTCTGGTATGTTTTGGTTTCCCAGTTCCTTAGCATTGGCTGCCACTCAGAAATATCAGCACATGCACTTCCTACTGTTCTCTTTACCAATTGGACCCCATTGGGATCACCACCCCATTCTTCAAACACAACCAACAGATTCCCTGTTGGATTCAGCCATGATCGTGGAACATGGTACCTAATACATACAGTCATTCATCAGTTCATTGGACACCATAGATTTGTCCGGATGTTGGGATGCTATTGAATGGAATTAATGAACCTACCATCTTTGAGAGGGCTGCCCACAATTTGACCTGCATTTTTTCTCACTGTATGTTCCTGTGTAACTACAGGAGCTGCAATCACCAGATGCTTTGTAAGCAGGCCAGTAGCGTCCAATGCTCTGGCCATTAATCCATATCTGGCCTTTTCCCATAGTGTGCATATCCAAGGCCAGTGGATCATTCCCTGCTGGTGCATTGAACATTGTCTGCAAGTATCGCAGAGTAGAAATAAAAAAGGGTACTGTGAGCTGTCTAAGTGGGTTTACCAGAATTCAAGAATACAACAATGAAAGAAAAGAAAAAGAAAAAACTGTCTGCTTTTGGTCATATGCTCATCAGAACTGATCCGTTTCTCCACCATAAATAGGTTAGGCCACAGGTGAAAAGTCTAGTAATTGGTCAAGTACAACCATCCACTTGTCGTGCATCTTTCCCTTCTAAGAAGGCACTGCAGTCTTTTTTTTCCAGTTAAACATCATTCCTGTATTTTAAGTAAAGACCCAAATCATTTGCTCTGATCATGACATGTGGAGCCATGTGTACAGTAGTACTTTGCGACATGTTTTGCAGCCCCCAAAAAAGCACCACTATCACAGAAGCAACCTTAAAATTGCCTTTTCAGAAACAAAAATTAAGAAGGCCAAGAATCTGCAGCATTACCTTGTACCAAGTTAGTGGCTGCCTGCCAGATGTTTGAGATCCCCATTCAACAGATGAACTACCACTGAGGGAATGAAGTTGTAAGGATTCACCTTTCAAACCAATCTGCAGGCAGGTATCAAAATTTTAGAGATTAGAAACTGCATAAGGAAATGCAGGGAACTATGAAGTCGATAAAATAGACGAGACAAACCTTGTATGTCCATTTCTGCCAAGACAGGTCTCTTGTACCTTCATTGAGACCTGACAATGTGACTGGACCAAGAACTCCTGTATTCCATGTCTCAAAATGTGGTCCAACATTCTGAATATAAGTAAAATGGAAGGGTTACATGAGTTTGATCCACTTCCATCAGAACATCATGGAGACAATGAAAACATCTCTTAGAAATATAGTAACTTACTGGGAGGCCAACGGATATGCTTAGAAGTGATATCTTGTTCCTTCCTGCCCGCAGCTTTGCATTGCCAGAAAATGTCAGTTTTGGGTTCTCTAAGCTCCCATAAGCACTCCCTGTCAATAGTCGGCAGCAATAATTATAACAATGCATGAAAAGTTAAAAATAAATAGATTGCATAGCTAGTCATTTTTAAAGCCATGGGTGAGAACACTATAATGCATAATATGCTTCTATCTTGAAATGTCCCTCTCTAACAATAAAAATACTCAACTATCATGAACAAATTTTCCACTTTGATCATGAAGTAATGCTGCAGACAATTTTGTTATTTGAAAAAATTTTCAAAGCTGAGAAAACCAACCTGATAGTTCACCATTGACAAAAACGTGCAAGGCATGCCCCGCTGATAATATGGTGAGCTTGGGGTAGCCCCCAGAATTCAAAAACCCTTCACGTGGAGAAATCAGGACGCTGGAGACAGAGAGATGTTGAGATGGTCAATAAATCCACTTTCTCTATCAAGCACCATCAGAGGAAGGCAACTTACTCTGTCGTGTACCACAAATAGTCCGTGGAATCCCACGTCGTGTTGACCTGCTCCAACAATCTGCTCGTTGTCCATGTGTCAGCACCAAAGGATGTGGTCTCTTCATTGTATGTAACCCAAGAAAACTGGCGAACTGGTGACATTATCATCTTATTGGATTGAACACCAACCTGAGTAGAGACCAAATCAGGATTAAGTCTCTTGAATAGGCGGAAATAACCAAGAAAGCTTAGTTAATCAAATGCTCTTACCCTTGCAGTGTTGAAAACTGTGTTTTTGCAGTCAGGAAGGATGCTGATAGACCATGGTGGAAGATTATAGTGTGTGCCTTGGAAAAACACTTTTGCAAACGAATTTGAATCATAGTTTGCAAGGAATGCAGCGCAAGCTCCTTTCGACCTGAAGACGTGGGCCTGGTTTGCCGCCAGGAAGGTGTCAGTTCAGAACTACTTGAGGCTGCTATATTTCTTGAAGACAAAAGCATGATAAAACAAACCTGTTGAGAGTGCCCAAGTGACGTAACGGTGGGATCAGCAGATACAAGGGCCGGTTCGCACATCTTGATGGCTTTATGCATATCTTTCAAATGGCCCCATTTGGGTAGATTGAGAAGTCCTAGAAAATTAAAGGGAAATCATGGTAACATATTACCCATTTTCTAAGCAAAACTTCAACTGTAGGATACTAAAACATTTAGTGCTGGTACTTCTATCATTGGCAAAGAACCCAAAAAATATAAATAAATTTAGTTAACACCACAGATTGGAGAACTTTTAACTCCTAACAGTTTTATTGCAAACAACATCTCCATCAGGCAAATGAAAGTCCTCCAATTGCTAGCTAAGGTGGGTGTGAACTTTTGAGGCATGTCCATGGATGGATGGTTTCGATCATGTTTTAAAATGATAAATGTACCCAATCTGTGGCTTAGATGCATAAGGTTAACCTAAACTGCAGGCCATGATAATTGTATCATGAGTTCCCTCCAAAAGTTTGAAAACAGGGATGGCCTTTCTTCATGCATGCTATAGAAAGGATGTTGAAAATAATTCTAGCTAAACATACCATATTCATCAATTGGAGCATCATAATCATAGCTCGTGGCTATAAAAGGCCCACCAGCAGTTCTGCCAAAGTTTGTTCCTCCATGGTACTGGGGGCACAAAGAAGCAACATTTAGTCACTTTCCCAAGATTCCAATCTATCATGAATTTAAATTGAACCAATCAAAAACAGCAGACACCAACTTCCGTTGGCTTTGCAAACCAAAATAAAGCCTAACCATGTAGTAGTTAATGAATGATCCGCCCTTCTGTATAAATCTTGCAACAGAAAATGCCAAATCTTCAACTGGTCGGTGTGGAACTGCACCACCGAACTCTGTATACCTGTGAATCAACCAAAATGACCAGGCAATGAGCTGAAAAACAATACAAGTCACAGGAGTTCATAAATTTAGAAACGAAAAGGGAAGGGAAAATCATTCAATCTTGAGAATAAATGTGAAGAGTGAAAAGGAAGAAATTACCAGCCAGTCCAGGCTTCTGTCCACACCTTGGGCTTGTAATTTGTGTTGGGAGAGAAGTAATCACAGTAAAAGCCATTGCAAGTATTGATCTGTTTCAAATGGACTAGATAATGAGAAGGACAAGAAACAGATATTCAACACACAACATTCGGAAGCGCTGTGAACAATCGAGGCTAAATCCCGCAAGAAAGTATCAAAAAACATCTGTAAACCATGAGATCCCACTATAGTTAAAGAAAAGGATTTCTTTTATTCAAATTAAGAAATTTAATCCTGTAAATGTAAGGAATGCACATTCCACCATTGATGCACTCAAAAATTGAATGCATTGCTGTATGGAGAAACACAAGGACAGTACACAACATGAAACAACTAGTAACAAGGAAAAGAAGGAAAACAAGATAGGTGGAGATGAAAATCAGACAACCACACAAAGGTACGGACAATTGAAAATGAGCATGCAATCATGAGATGTAAACATAAGCAGCTCATGTCAATGCAGCTGGACCTCAGCGTGTAAACTGCTTCTAGGGACGGAAACTACAACATGCGAAGTACAGGCAAGGATTTCAAGCAAGTAGGCAAGAAGAAACAATGGGGTATTCTTACAACTGGATCTGGGGCATCATCTTGTTTGCACATGACCCAAGGGACACCAGTCTTCAGACCAACAGCCATGTTGGCCGCCCACTGCGCATAAGCCCGACCAGGGGCGCCGAGCTCGTGCTCCATCGGCCCGAACTCGTTCTCTATCTGCCATCGGACGGTAAGGAAAAGGACCACCATCAGATTTTTTTCCCGCGCTTGGTAGGAGTAAGAGAGGAAAATAGACTGCATCTGCTCTAACAATTGCTATTTAGAAGCTTGGAAACAACAGCATTCTGACCGATATGGAAAGTGGAGTGGCAGAAAAGTCAGAAACAACAAGCCCATTTGTGAGGAGATTGAAATGGGGCAAAGCGCTGGTATCTGTCTACTGACCTGAGATAGAATGATCGGACCGCCTTGCCATTCAAACAACCCTTCTCCCTTCATCATGTCTACAATCTTCTTTGTAAACCCCGACATTGCCGCCTTCATCGTTATACCATTATACGACAGTCAATTATTAAGAGGATAAAACAAAAAATATTACAAAAATGTTTAGAAAAAAAATATACTGAAATTTCAGGTTGCTTGGATTATCGAACCTTGAAAGGCCCATTATCCGTCCTGAAACTGATGCCTGGAACGTATTTCAGCCAAACAGGGAACCCACTGAAAAACAGAGAGAGAAAAATTCAAATGACTAGCACTTGAAGAACCAACAACTGAAGGCGATAATCTAGTTGATTTTAACATCTTAGTACCCAAAATTCCACTCAGCACAAACATAGGGACCTATTCTGAGATGAACATAAAGTCCGGCTTGCTTCACCAGCTTGATGAACCGAACCAAATCGTATCGCCCCTCGAAATAATACTACAAAACAAGAACAATACAGAAATATTTTCAACCACCAAATTCGAAAAACCGCCCAACAAATCTTCCAGGAAAAATTCCATACTTTGCCAGGAGAAGGCTCGTGGCCGTTCCAAAACACGTAGGTTTGGATAACATCCAAGCCTCCATCTTTGGCCTTCTGAATGAGGTCAGGCCACATCTGGAACCCAGCAAAAAACCACAAAAAGGAGTCACCAAATGACAGAAACGCAA
Source organism: Pouteria campechiana (assembly GCA_036873735.1). Taxonomy (NCBI): domain Eukaryota; kingdom Viridiplantae; phylum Streptophyta; class Magnoliopsida; order Ericales; family Sapotaceae; genus Pouteria; species Pouteria campechiana. The sequence goes on along the minus strand of JAYJMB010057955.1, from coordinate 5,495 downwards.
AAAGGTGAGAAATGCAAGGGCAGCCAACAAGCACATTTGGATAAAAAGAGGATCTTTGTACCTCAGGAACGCTTCTGGGGTAGTGGATGGAGCCCGACAGGAGGATCCTCCTCTGCCCATTTACGACGATGGCCTTACGGTCGTAAGTGACGGAGCTGGTGGCCGAGGGCAGGATGGTGAAAAATAGCAAGGTGGTGGTGCTCAAGAAGAGCAGCCATCTGTTGCAGCTGCACATTACAGAACTCAACTCCATGGCAAAAAGCAATGAGCTTTTGCTCTTCTTCCCTTCCGCTCTTTCCTTCTCTTGATTTTGAAAGAAAAGAACCGATCAAGACCGGTTTTAAAGACTACAACCCGCTGGTATCTCTTTTTCCTTCTCTTTTGATTTGGGGTTTTCTTTAGTGTTCCATTTAGAGAGAGAGAGAGAGGATGGGTGAGTTTCGCTAGGGAGGGGCTGCGACCTCTTTAAAAGCCAGAGGCTTGAAAATGAGTGTGGGACCCACGCTACTCTCACAGCTACTCGATTGGACAGAGGAGGTGGGGCCCACGGCCATGGCCAATCCGAAATCCGACGTGGATCCTCATCCTCAGCTTAGACCACTTTGATTGATGACATGGTTATCGACCCATGCAATCCTGATATCAGCAGCGATGCACATGCATGGATCACTGGGTGGGGCCCACCTTCCTCCTGTGGTGGGATTCCAACGGTTGGATGCTAATCTTGCATTGAACTCTCTCTTCTAAGCCGTCCTTTCCTTTTAAAAATCGTGAAAGACCGCTACTCTGTATGAATCGATGGTGAAGATGACGTACACGTTAAAAGGGTTATGAAATCCTGTCCGTTGATGCATCGAACTCTAAAGCAGAAGGCCCGGACAACGAAAGAGTTCATGCTTTGGACGGTCTAAATTGAATATGGATCGTTGGTAGTTAGCCTCCTTGAAGCGGGTGTGCGTGTATACTCTCTAAGGCTGTCGATTGCAAATCCACTCAATTATCTATGCATTTTACAAATTAAATCCTATAAATTTGATTATTACGGATGTTAAACTCTAACATCATCAGCCGACTGCAGAAACAAATGTTAAGCCTTTGTTACCAAAATATTGTTCTTTTTCCTAACTTATTTGTTTAAAAATAACATTTATTCATGTCTTCGACCGGTATCAAAACTTATATAATTTAATTTATAAAATACAGAAATATCTGCATTAATTTGCAAATATAAAACCTTTGAGGGTGTAATTTATAATATGTCCCCGACAACATATCTGCCTAAAATCTTGGCACTGTGTGTACCTCGGAGGCATTAAGGCGGCCGAAGTTTGGGGGGTCCCAATTTCACGGGCGGCCCACTATATGGAGGGTCCGATTGCCGCGTGTACGATGAGTGAGAGCCACGACACTCGAGCTGAGGATGCGTAGGATGCAGTCCATACTTCCTGTTAATGGCGATTTGAAATGGTAGCCGTCGGATCTGGGCCCCGTTCTCTTAATCTAGACGGTTGGTGGAATGCTTTGATTGCAAGGAGAATCAACGTGTAACTTGTGTGGAAAGCCTGGGATTACATCCGCAATCAACCACTAATTATTTTCGGCGTGAAAAATACGGCTATTTTTTTTTTTTCCTCTGGTGGGCCTCAACTTACAGAACTAAGCACAAATGTAGTTGGATTCGCCTCATAAAAGGTGAGATCAGGTGCAGAGCTTGCTGGGAAATTAGTTAGTAGACATCGTGTACCATTTCTATTTTTATATATTATGACATTTTAGGAAAATCTAAACTAACTAGTATACTTATATACATGTATATTTTTATTATCCCAAGAATAAATTTAATTGAAAATCTAACAGACCATTATAATAAATTCATAAGATTGTATAGATCTTAAAATAAATAAATAAAAAACATTGAAGCCCAGCATAGGTTTTTTATTGAAATAATATTTAACATCTGGACTGAAAAACATGTTTGATATAGAACTCCTAAAACATTAGGGTACGTGAAAAATGAAAAAGGTACACAATGTGCCATATAAATTAACTAATAACCCGTATTTACCTATTGCTTGTATCCGTCTTTGTTTATTTTATACCTTATTTTTACATTTTCTATCTTCTACCAATATTAAATGCAGTATAAATAAGATTTACTGGCTGACTGAATTTCTTACGTAGAGTTGACCCATCAGAGGTTCTTATGTCCCGAATTTGGTATTTAAAATCTTGGATAATAAATAAAAACCCGATGGACGGATGAGATCGATTATAAATGCTCAATATTGACACGTGTATGGCCATAGGATGGACTAGAATTGTACATGCGCGTGGATTTGTCAAATATTTCGAAATTTTACTAGGCGGCAGAGCTAATCACTCGAGGGCGCAGAAGAGCGCGGGGGGGATGGTACTTTTGACTTTGAACCATGTAAAAGCCCGATGCTCGGCAAAGTGTGGTAGTTGATACTCGGGCTCTGAGAAATTATATACTAGTGATACGTGAAAATGGTGGAATGGTTGAACTAAAAATATATTTTGTACTAAAACATTAGGATAATTTTCCAATCAGTCTCCATCGACGAAGAAATAATTAGCTTGGTCTTAAAATATTCTGATTCGGGAGGCTTATGAGTATGATTGGAAGACTATGGATCAAGCATCACATCCGACTGTCGCGCGGTAAAAACTGAGGAATTTGAAGCGTATAGATAAGACATTGGTACTGAGCTTTCGGGTACTCCGGCCGTACATGATACGCCGACAGTGAGAAACAATACACGCGATTTTGAGGCATAATACCTCGGTCTACTAAATAATAGTTCGCATGACGGCGTGTGGAAAGCAGCTGTTAGGCACTGGGGCGCATGAGGGAGAAGAAGAGCAAGTTAAAATCAAGGGCGTGCACGGACGTAGGAAAAAGGGGAAGACTCATTTCAATTTGGACATCCCATTATTTTCTATTAAATCAAAACCAACTTTTATATTTATTTTCAAACCTAAAGTACACCCCAAGAGATATTTTTCGTAAAAAAGAAATGAAGTGGGCTATACTAAAAATGCATTAAAGCATCCAGCTCTAAAAAGTAGTTATTGGTATATGGTCCACCTAAGCCTGAACATTTTAATTAGTTCTGATGTAATTAAAATGTTTTTATTAGCTGATATAAAGGTAAAGTGTGAGAGGATGATAAAAGTAAATGATGGTGTCCTGTGCCCACGCCAAACGTGCTTTGGAATTTCAGGCACGTTCTTAGGAATTTCAGAGTGGAACTATTTCAGCACGTTGCAAGAAGAACCCGTGGTTGGTTGGTTGTGGGCGATCCACAGCGTCCATTTGTTGCGGCCTGCACCGGAATGAATGTGGACCGCTGAAGCGCATTCCCTCTGTTGATGGCTTGTCTGATTTGGGTGCCGGCCAGCACGAGAAAGGCAGTTTGCAACATCATCGAGGAGATGTTTGGGGCTTGGTCGGCCAACAACTCCTCCTCCGAGTAGAAATTGGTATAGAAAGTCGTCCAAAATACCAGACCGCGGGCCATGCTGTCCCAATTTAAAGCTCATGCCCAGCAGCGTGTCAGACAGCGTAGAGTCGTCACTCCAGGGCAGAGGCAGAAGCCACCAAAATCTGCTACCAAATCTCAGCCCTCCGATTTCGGACACTCATTTGAAGTGCCAAAGTGCAATTTCTTAGGCTCATCATGTCAACATGATGTCATGATCTAGACCCTGTATGAGATTTAAGTAAACGACTTTGAAGATGTTATAATGTAGGAAAGATGGTAGAGTGCTTCATTTCAAATTAGTTGACCATCCATGATTTGAATCAAGAGAAATCTTTTAATATTCGTTAAATCTCTTTATACTATGCATGTTTTCAACGGATTTGGTCATTGATGACTCATCCATTCGTTGACCTCTTTGAGTTCTTCGACTGTGTTCGGATATCGGGAATCAAGGAGTGTTAATAGAATAGAAATGATGCTAGAGATAAAGCAAATAAAGAAAAATGGATCAATTTGCTGGATAGAAATATAAAAGGCGATTATTGGAAATATAAACAATGATGAAAAAAAATATTTTAGAATTAATGGATGGGTGAAGCGGGAGGTGTTTAGTTTTGCATGTTGCGTTCAAACGCACCCAATTTAAATTTCATTTGCACGCCATGCTACTTTAATACAGTGGCCACTATTTGTGTGGCAGAAAATCTAATCCATCAATCTCTTGTCAAAGTTCATTTTAAATGGTGGACCGAACTCTTTATTAATGCCGATACATAGCTTCCGCTGTAAAACCCGAGGATGTTAAGGTAGAAATATAGAAAAAATCTAGGAAAAATGCGTTAAAATAAAATAATTTGAATAAATATAAAGATACGTAGCAAGACAAGGAAGATGTTTGATTAGAAATGCAGAGGAAAAGACTTTTCTTCCTTTATTCTTCCATTTTGTTTTTAATATGACATTTGTGAATTTTCTCCTGGTTGTTTATATTTTTAATTATTCTCCATGTATTTTCATCTCAATAACACATTTAATCTTTATTTATTTAATAACTTATATGTTTTTATTTTTGTTCTTATTTCATTTTCACATTTCCATGGCACCCTTGTTCTACTCCTTACATCACTCGGACCAAACACCTTGCATTGCATTGGTGATAGAGACGAGTTCATTGAAGAAGGGGAAGGGCAGTTGGGGACTGTTTAAGGATGTGTTTAGATTCATACCATCAAAGTCAACGGATATAAAAGCTTCAACTTTCCTTCCACATTTACCTGCCCTCATTAACTAGAATCCTTATTGTTATATATATTTTTAATTATTATTTAAAATATTTTTTAATATTTTTATTCGCTTTACAATTAACTTTATCTCTTATTTTACAAGCGAGTTTGGTAAAAAGGAAAAAATGTAAAAATATATTATTCTTTATTTTCTTATCCATTCTAATTGACATGACATTTAACCACTTCAAGAATCAATTTTTATTTGTTACTATTGTTATTTAATTATCTCCGGTCTGTCTTATGATATCAATTTTTTTCCTATTTTTTATCCCGACTCTAATATCATCCTATGTGTTTTTCTTATGCTTGCATTTTAGATGGGTGATGACGTGACTTGCTACAAAGTCTACGTCCGATCAAGGCGAGTGATACACGACAGCAAGTCACGGACTCACGGGGGTTGGAGATAAATGGACCCCATTCTCTGCCATCACATGTAATTTCCGTCTCCATTCACATGCACACGTAGTCAGATTCATACGCCTAGCAGTATAAAAAGCCCACCAAACATCCACATTGAATCTAGAAATGCCCAACCCTTTTTCATCTCTTCCCATATGCTTCTGGGGTTTTGTCCCTCGTGCTTGGAACAATATTTTCTAGTCTGACACTAGGATTGTTGTCCGCATTTGAGTGGGACGTGGTTCACCCCCTACACATGTTACGGTCCTTCTGAATGTGGATCAGTCATGCCAGCATAGAC
>JAYJMB010057944.1:15917-27139 GCA_036873735.1 Pouteria campechiana | reverse complement strand
ATCGCCCCCCCCCCCCCCATTTGTGGACCATTTGTGGGAATTGATGTGCCACATCGATTCTTGTTAAAAGGTCTTGAAACAGGAATCTTGTCAGCATGCTTTAACTTTCTGTAACAATGCTATGCAGGAATATTTTCTCAGATGATGGTTCTGAAATGCCAAATGCTGCCGCACTTGGTGCAGTTCAGGCATGTTCCTTCCTCTTCATCCTCTCTTAGTTAGAATAAATTCTCTTATGGAATTCAGTAAAGTTCTTTAGTTATTTCTTAGTACATCATAGCTGTTGCTAATGTTGTCCTTGTGCTAATGTTTTCTATAGTTATTATGCAAGAAAAGCTGCTTGTGCATATATCTGTATCTAAGTTTTTGATGACAGTGGCATGTCTCCTTGTCTGTGTCTTGTCTTGTACGTCATAGTGGACAACCAAACCTGTGACATTGTGTTAAGGACCAAGGAGACGAACTAGTATAAGATATGCAGATTTTGTATTTTTGCAGTTTTTAAGGCACCAGTTGGGAAGAGAAAGCGTGGCAAATTTTAAGCATTGAGATGAATGCACTACATGATTGTTGAGTAAGGAAACGGTTAAGAAACATCTGTGGAGGAAGAGGAACTGCATGCATGTGAAGTTTGGCTCGTTTGGATCACCAGCATTTAAATATAGATCACTTCATTATCTTTCCAGATAACTTTGAACCTAGCTGAGCAAATTGGCTTCATTATCTCTATGACTAGCAATTTTGTGCATGGACATGGAAAATCAAACTGTCCATCTTTGATAACTTTTGCAAGCTTCGGTTGATCAAAAGTCAGCATGGTAATGTGGAATGGAAAGAACTGAAAGATTGATATCTTATCATTCAAGTTTTCACCGTAGCCAGAATTGATTGTATATTCAAATAATTTGCTCTCAGAAACTCTCTAAATTTAGTTCATCAGATGGCTATAAGTGTGTTTATATCTTATCTTTTTGTCAGATGAATTGATAATCTGCAAAATACAAGTGTTTTCTGTATAGTCATTTACTTTGATGATTTTATCATCCAACAGAGAAATCGATATTTTTGCTACTTGTGATTTCAGGCCATGTCAAGGTATGCTCGTCGGGAATCTACTTGCTTGTCATTAACAGGTAAGCTAAAATCGTTTCCCATTGTTGAATCTTAAAGACATTTTTATCATTTTGGTAGGAGATCCTTGAGCTCTGATTTCTTCATTTGTTTACTTGTGAACATTCTTTTGTCCTTTATAGATAGGATTCACAAATTTTTCTTGGGGAACAAGTGGAGTATAAAATCACCATGTGGTATTCTTGAATATCAAAAATTATGGAATGCTTCCCAAAAGACGAGAATCATGGAAGTGGCATGATTTATCACTTATATGATGTGAGATAAATACCATGGATTCTAAAGTGACATTTCATGTTTCTAATGCTAGGGCTTTCCCTATAAGCCATGCATTGCATTGGAGCTCAGATGCGGTGAGAAATAGGCAAGGTTTGTTAGGGTGTTTTCTCAAAACTGACGCACTATGACAGTGCCTAGTTATGGTAAAAAGTAAGCAAGGGTTCCTATGCCATCATGAAACTGTGCAAATAAAAATGTTAGTTAGGGTTCTTTTTTAGTTTATGGAAGATAGGGACTCTTTTTGGTATGGTCTGGAGTTAGTGAATACTAAGAGGTATAAGGGATTCATGGAAGTTTTGATTTCGGTGTAAGAAATAAAATGAGCGATGCCATTTTAGGCTGTGCTATAATATATAATTTAAATTCAGTGTATATATATATATATATTTGCAAAAAGAGATGAGCGCTTGATGATTTTTAAGAAAAAATGGGCTGACTTGGTGCACAAAGCTCCCTCACATTGCATGGTTTGGTGAGCGGTGTCCATGTATACAACCTTACCTTTGCTTTATTACAAAGAAGCTATTATTTGTGACTTGAACTTGCAACCACTGGTGCCAAAGGCAACTTCTACCGTTCCACCAAGGCCTAAGGCCTGCTCTCTATTTGATAATCTTTAAGAGCAAGTCATATATAAATATCATTCAATATAAATTATTAATAATAGATACATTTTTATAAAAATGGAAAAAGGAATATATAATCAATATAACTTCTAAAGTTAAGTGGTGGAATTTGAAAGGAGACAATATAGAACATTTTAATGAAAAAGATGATAAAACAAGAAAAATGGGGTATTACAAAAGACATTAGAGCAGAATCAATGTGGAATGAGATAACGGAATATATTAGAAAATTAGGGAGAGATATCTTAGAAGAACATAAAAATAGTAGGCATTTGCAAAAATAAACTTGGTGGTGAAATAAAGACGTCTAAAAATCTATTAATGATAAACAAGTAAAATCTAAAAAATAGCACAGTAATAAAACCAAAGTAAATTTATTAGTAGAATAAGTAATAAAATGAGGGAAAGTAGACTTAGGTAGTTTGGTCATATACGATGGAGACCAAAAACTCCACCAATAAGAGAATTGGAGGAGGGTGGAGAAGAACATGGTTAGAAGTTATTAAAAGAGATGAAAGTGCTTAGGCTTAGGACAAAGCCCAAGATTGATACGAATGGCACATCAAGATCCATGTAGCTGACCCTACTCTGGTGAAAAACAACTTATAATGATGATATGAGAAGAAAACCATGAGCAACTGAAGCTAAGTTTTGGGGGCAATGTAAAATTAGAAACATGGTGATTATTGGTTGTCAATATTGACTATCGATCCTCACCTGAAAGGATATTTTTTTTACCACATGCCTGCAATTAAATAAATCATAGGATGACAGCTCTTTTTTATTTTAATTTTTTCTATGAATAAACTTGAATTTTATTTGCAACTTTCTTGACATAGCTCTATGATGTCTTTTTTGTGGTCAGGCAAGGAAGCTATATTCTCTGGCAACTTCATGTTCACGTCATTGGGAAATCAATCATCAGAAACAGCGAATGTGCAAAAATGAAATCGCTGACTCTGGAAGTTAATCATAGGATACTTGCTGTATATTTAAACAGAAGCTCAATATGCTTTCAATTTCTTTCAAGAGAACATTTGTAAAGCTTCATAAATCGCCTTAAGTTATTTTTTGGGTGACAATCATTTTGCAGATGAATGATAGTCTCGTTGAATGGATGTGTGGTTGGAAGAAATTTATATGTATTTCTAATGGGAAATCTGTCATTCCCTTCTTTCTTGATTTTTACTTTTGACTTTCTATCTTTTACCCATAATTGTTTAAGGCACAAAGGGCTCTTGGGGCCTAGGTGCAAGGCGCACTGGCAAAGCATGTGCTTAAGTAAAGCAAGGTGCATTTTATATAAAATCAAGTAAATTTAATTGTATATGTAATTTACAAGAATAAAATAATAAGATTACTCATATATTAAATATAATTCTATAGAGAGGACCAACTTTAGTTAAGTCAAAAAAGAAAAGGGAAAAAAGAAAAAGGAAATGGGAGAAGTTAGAATCCTAATTCAATGTCGTAGGTTTTGTTATCACCTCAAGGCACCAAGCGCACCTCAAGGTCCATGAGGTGACCCTAGTGAGCCTTAAGCCTAGTCGCATGCCTAGACATGCCTTTAACAACTATGCCTTTTACCTACGTGATGAACTGAAAGAACCACTTTAACTTTGTCGATGGCATATTGGTAAGTGAAGGTCAAATGAATGATGAGAAATGCTTAGGAGCAACCAAAGACTAAAATAGAGATCAGAAGAAAATCTCTCTTTTTGACCAGCAGAAGATAAGAAAATATTGTTGTTGTTGTTGAATATTTTTTTTTTTCCTTTAGCCAATTTTGCAGATTAGGGATTTGAAATGGTTCCTTTTTAATGAAATCACTGGAAATTCTCCAAGTGCAAATTGATCAAGGTCAGTGCATTGTAAAGAAGGAAATAATTAGGATGGGCCCAGAAGTCACCTTCTGAGAAGAATGGAGAGACTTGAGCGGTTCTTCTCCAGAAATTCGCGTAAGAAGCATCCACTGCTTTCTTTGAGGATGCATGATATGGACCATGTACGCTAATTATATTAAAGATGAGATTGATAAAACCAGCTGCATTTCTGCTGAAAGTCTACCTTTCATAAAAGAATACTGTTTCGGTTGTGGTTCTTTTATGCCCGAACCTAAGGCAATCCAATAACAATTCACAGCCAAGGCCAATATCAAGTCTTTGCAAAACAAGGGGAGTTATTTGCGCTTTACTCCACTGCTAATTGCAATCTTCAATACTCCATCTAAATGAACCAGTTGTCTTCTTAATCCAATGTCCTCGGCGCAGCAGTCTAAATTGGCTCCCACTCTTGAAGGTCTGCCTCAAGGCCTAGATTTTTTCAGAATACCAGGATCTTAACAACTGGTTTCAAAAGCACAGGACATCCCGAGTTCTAATCTATTAAAGTGAAAAGCTAGTTAGGTCTTTCCCACCTTTTGATTTAATTTGACTTTTTAACTACCTAATAATTCTTAGTTTCTCTACTATTACCTATATTTTCAATTATTATTTCACATCTTTTTATACAAAAAATCTATCTATTTTGTTTTTATTTACTGCTTTAACTCACATCTTTTCCCTGATCCCAAATGCACCCTAGTAATAGCTATGGCCTATGGATGATGACATCCACCAAAGGAGCTTAGTCTCTTTGAATCCTAGGCCTGAATAAAAATATGTAAAATGATTTGATCTTGCATGTTTTTTAAAGCTGGTGGAAACTTAACTTTAATATTGGGTTTGTTCAAGGCACATTCATTCAAATGATACATGACACATTGGCAGCAATAAAAATGAAGGATACTGAAGATTATCTTTCCTCTAGATCATCTCATGTACAAGGAAGGCATGTACAAGGAGCCTTCGGTGCCAGGGAATTGGATATTAGGTGCTGTGGCATTTTCATTTGAAGTGAGGCCGTAGCTGCCCTGAGCATGAGGGCACTGTCAGGCTGATGGATTTGCTCCAAGGCATGCTTCTGCAAAACTGATGTGGCTTGTCAGTTTGGTTTGAGGAAATCAGGACGTGTGGATGGGCCTGAAAAAAACTTCATTATTTTGGTGGTTGGGTGGGGATTCCTTTAGCGGAGGGTCATGCTCCTTTGACAGGTCCTTGGTCTCTATACCTTTTCAAGTCTGATGATTTTTCAAAGATATAAATGCTGTCACAGGCAATTGGGTTAGGATGTGCCTGTTGTTGTGGTGGGCATCCATTCACCCCTTAATCCTCTTTTGTTATCTAGACCTGAAAATTGGGGTATGAATGTGGTGGACACGTTGGATTGCCAAGCACATCCCATCATGGTAGGCCCCATTGTTTCCATCGTGAAAATGAGACAAGTGGTGGTTGGATGCAGTCTTTTGTGGTCCGTTTAACTTTCCAAATCCCAAAGGCCAGGCTATCCGAATTCCTGGAAGACATCCCCAAAACGGTTAACATAGAAAATTTTCAACCATTCACTACTATCGACGGTTTGATTTGACTTATTTTTTGTGATTATAACTTATTTATTTAAAATAGGTTGGATTTATAGGCTTATTTTTAAGCACAATTGGGGTCTTTTTTGTTTTTAAAATTTTGTTCTATAAATTATCTCACAAATATTGTATAATTTCAGATTACTTAAAGACTCACGTTCCTGTTTCCTATCATGATGTCAACCCCTGTAGCCAATCCTTCATGGGTTTGAACATACGCAAATGTTCCTTCTGCTTCTGTGGTTGGGAATTTTTTTTTTGTGTTATAAAAAATACTTCAAGGTTCAGTTTAGGAATCGGGAAAAGAGGTGAAAAAATATAAATTTACAAAAGTGGAGAAAAAAGAGAAAATGATGTTATGGGATATGGGGTAATGATTAGAATAAGTAAATAACAATTAAATAGACAGACTTTTAATAGAAAAAAATGGAGAATGATGATAAGAAATATAGATACTAACAAAAAATAAGATAATTGAATAGTTAAGGTATTAAATTGTATTAAAAGAGGTATAAAGGTGATGAAAAAAGGTGGAAATAGAGCTTTATAAGTGTTTGGCCTAAAGCTTGTAAAAAGAAAATTAATCTTTTATTATTATTTCAGCATTTTAGTGTTAGCAACATTAAATTTAACTTAATTATTTTAAGTCATTTATATTAGCTCTATCAAATAATCTTTATTTATTTGACTCGAGCTGTTTATTCACTTTAGTTGTTTATCAGCCACCCTTTATTAAACTACAGCCAAATCAATTCAGCCTTGTATATAGAGGGATTCCCATAGCTTAGATGCGTATGCATAGCATGCATACAGTCGCAAATGGCATGAGTATGAACCATCACGCTCCCCTAGTCTCTCTCTCTCTCTCTCTCTCTCTCTCTCTCTCTCTCTCATCATCTTTTCTATTTTTCATCTTTTCCTCATCCAACTTCTGAGACGGCTTAATATTAGATTATTGAAGTGGGGCGGTTGTGCTGGTTGGAATAATAACGGAAGATGACGTCTCTCTCTCTCTCTCTCTCTCTCTCTCTCTCACCTTTTCTTCATAGACGGCTAAATATTAGATTATTGAAGTGGGGCGGTTGTGCTGGTTGGACAAATAACGGAAGATGATGTATCATAGCTATTAGCACTATGCATTGATGACAAGCCGTTGGCCTTCTACCAACCAAATAAAGATGGCAAGTTCTCAAGAAAAGATTAATCCCCAGAATCCATCTTTTAAACACAAGAACAGCGAATATGGGTGGTAAGTAACAGACGCCTATCCTCTTTTTGGGTACAAAAAAAAAACTAATTTTGTCCTTTTTAATAATGGCCTTCCCATCTTTGCCTATTCTGATTGATCTTTTAATCTCGTCATGTTGAGCTCTGGCCTTCTGGGTTCCAACGTTGGGTAGTAGGACAGTCTCACTTTTCCTATTTTGTCCTGACTCTTGAGTATAAGGATTAAGAAAAGAAACGCAGCAATTATTTAGTGGTCCACATAGCAGAGAAATGCAGCGATTGTCTACTGGTCCACAAAGTAGAGAACTGCTGCAATTGTCTAGGTGCCCTCACAACACAACTGTAAAATTTCTAAAGCAGCATTTGGTATCCTTTCAATCATAGAGACTTTTACAAGCATGGTCCCTCTTAAGCATGTTTCCACTTGCTTTGCCATGAAACCCAATACTAGTAAGTGAAATTTGAAAACCTCCATTGCAAATGTAGTTTTCAAGCTAAGTCATGGGTTTTCTATATTAGAAGAAAATTTTAGGCCATGCTTCCTATCCATCATCAGCTCATTACCATTTCCAATGAGAAAAACTTGAAACCAAATATAAAGTTCAATGGATCCCTGTGAAATCCCCGTTGGAAAATTAGTTTGGTTTCTGATTAGAATTGGGCTCTTCAATGCAGATGAACTTTGATGAGATATCCAAGTGGGTCTGCTAGAATTCTTGATTCGCAAGTGCTGAGTGCTCCATCACTGAATCCAAATCTTCCAATTAGGGAAGCTTACATGTAGACTGTCGAGGCAGACTACCCTTTTCATCAGCAAAGAAATGGTGAACCACAAGCATTATCCACTGCCACAGCCCCATGGTGGCTGTCATTTTCCGTTGTGGGGAAGGCAGTCATCTATCTTTGTCAATCATTATCGCTTCTGCAGCGGCCACCATAAAATATTGCCACTTTCTGTAAAATACATAACATTCATTGTCCAATTTCTTCCAGCTTTCTGACAATTTGCTTGGTATCCGGTCTCAGAGATGGTGAAGGCGAGCAGCAACTGATTGCCAATTGAAAAAACATGAGCAAACCTTCTTCGGTAATCGAGTCTTTATTGTTACGTTGTCTTAGAAGCTGTGGACTGAACATTTCCATCACTTTGTGATCAAGAATTGCATTTCTCATATAGTTTGGTAAATGATCCAATGGCGATGATGAATGATCATGAATTGGCTCTTTCCCTGTCAGTAATTCAAGTAAAATTACTCCAAAGCTGAAGATATCACTCTTTGTGCTTGCATCCTTCATCTTGATCAACTCTGGAGCTTTGTACCCTTGATCTGCCAAAGTTTCAAGCATTTCTTGTCCTGTGGTTGGGTTCAAGAGAAGATGTAGGCCAAAATCAGATATGTAAGACTCATGTTTTGAGTCAAGTAATATGTTTTTCAACTTGAGATTTCCATGTATTATCGGCTTCTCCAGTCCTGTGTGAAGATGATCCAGTCCTTTAGCAACACCCAGTGAGATTTTATAAATGGTGGGCCATCTGTGCCATTCAGTACTTCCACCTGTCAAAAAAAGTTCCATGGCCCATTTTAGATGTGTTCCACAACTTAAAGAGAAGGTCAAAACAGAGCTATAAATTGCATATTAGCATAAGTTAAATGCGATCTCTTCCAAGAGTTCTCAAATTAAAAGAATGAGACAGAGAAGCATACTCGCGGAGCTTCTCATTTGTTGGTGAAAAGAACACAGAACAAGATATTCAATTGGATGTGAACCTCGAATGAAAAGAAATGAATGCAAAAACAAATAGTCTTGATTTATCCATTACCAGACAAGACACCAATGAGGATCCAATGCCTACACAATATCAAGATGAAGTTCTAAATAACCAGAGAGTATAGAATGAATAACGTGCATATTATCTATTACTGCTCATAGAAAGGAATAAAAGGAGTCCATAGCTGATACAACTCAAAAAAGGATCCTGCATCCTTCTTATAAAGCTGGATCAGAATTGGAACTTAATACAATATCGTGCAGCTCAGTTTTGTTTCATGTTGTACAATCACATAAAAAAAAAATAGATCAATCTTCAACCAATGCACAGCAACAAATCAGAATTCAAATGGAAGAATTTTCAGCAAATGCATCAAGGTGGAAACAAAAATGACAGAGACACTCTTGAATCATTTTTCCTAGTTGGTGGATGGACACATTCCATAATGGAGATCTTTGACACGCTTCAATCACCAAAGCGTGGCTTGAAATATCCCAAGAACGAAAATGATTTCCTTCATTGCATCATGAAATTAACTGGAATGGTCAGCTGAAAAGGGCATGAACTCCCAATGCCTTTCTGTTTCCCATGACCCTCGGTGCCTCCTGCTGAAATTTTCTGTCGCTGATCAACAGATTATGACAAAATCTGGTTTGGGGTAATTCAAAATGCCACCCAAAACCTTCATTTGTTGATCATTCACCAAGAAAAAAATTAAAATCCTGAGCTGATTACCTACAGCCCAATCAGCCTCTTTATGGTCAGAAACCATTTGATTCTTCAAGTAATCCTCACAGCATTCATCTAATCGATGTTCCAACGATAAATCTTTCCGCTCCCCATTTATCAAGAAATCGAAACATAACAAAAGAAACCAAAGTTCGGAAATCAATCAAGCACCTCTTAGGAACTGCCACAGATTGCCGCAGCCATAGAACGGATGAACAAGCAGCTTCTCCCCTCTCGGCCCAGCGTAAAACGCTTGCAGCGGCACCAAATTCGGGTGCCTGATCAGTCCCAACATCTGAATCGCTGGCCAGATCTCCTTCGTCCTTCCAGCGCAAGCCGGCCGTAGGAACCGCAACAAAGCCACGTAGCCGCTCCTCTGCAAGCCAGCCTTATACAGAGTTCCGTAGCTAGATTTTCCCACCACCTCTCCAGGCGCATCGAGGATCTCCTGAATCGTGACATCTTCTCCACCTCCCGGAAAACGCACCAACTCCTCCGGCTCCAATTCCTCCACATACCCAAATCTCAGGAGCTCGCAATCTTTCTTCCTGGCAGACTTCCTGCGACGGAAGAAGCACAGTACAAACAAGAACAGCAGCAGCAGGAGAGTTGCAGAAACGGCCCCAAGAGCCATTTTGATTCGTCGGGGTCTCTCCATGTTGGAATGGGAGTAGAGCTAGCTGATGCTGATGCCAGGAAAAAGAACTACGGCATTGATTTCTCCTACTCCGGTCTTTTGAAGCTTTTCTGGTGAGAGGAATCTTGGAATTGCACTGGAAGAAAATGACTCCTCGATTTTCCAGGTAGCCTGAAATTGCTCGAATTTTTGTTGGATTCTACAACGGTAGCTTATTTATATACATGCTGGTGTTGTTTTGCACGGTGCACATTGTTTCAATACCAGAGTATGGGGCACACTATTTAGTAATCCAAACCACTATATTATTCTATCTGTAATTTTATGTATTTTATATTACTAATTAAAATTATTTTTTATGATTTATTAAGTCTATATTTATTTTTTTTTTAATTTTCGTACATACATTAAAACATATCCTTTTAATTAGATATGTTATATGATAATGAAGAAATTACCATGATATTTATTCAAAGAGATATGGTACGATTTAACGGTCTGGATTTTTGGATCATGGCTTTTCTAGGCATTATTCTGTGCGTAAATTGCGGTTGAGTATCGTCTTTAGAACTTTCTACAACCGCAACTGGCGCAGGGAAAGAAAATGGCGACTGACGCCCTTTACACAGGGGCGTAGGACAAGAAAGAGCATGGGTTTTGAACTTTTGACTTTGTTGGTGGATTTGGGTGCACCGATTATCCAAACTCGCGCAGGCTTAAATCACAATTTTATTCAGTAGCCGATAGTTATTAAATGGACGGCTGTAGTTGTTGACGATCTATTTTGGTCTTAAATAACTTAAGATTTATTTAATCATACACATTGAGTGATATCATGAGAGTATTTATTAATGTTAACAAGTGAATAAAATTAAAATGTTAATAATTAATAATATAAAAATGAGAAAAAAGAAGGTTATTATCATAAATGAATATCAAATCATCCCTTAAAAAGAAAAAATTTTCTTTGGATCCCTTCCAATCAACTGCACTAAATAACAAGGGTGTATGGATTTTCATCCTCCATCACGCAGCTTCTTTTTCTGCAGGGAAGCAGTCGAGAGAAAAAGCCACGGCTGCGAAACCGCAATGTGGCAACGACGTAAAATGGTAATCAGCAACAAACACGTATCCGGAAGTGCGATTGGTCCAGCGGGCCACGCGATCGAATTCTATGTTGAGCGGATGGCTGGAAAGCTAGGATCAGTGGAAGATGAAGGATCGAATGTGCGGTGGAGATGGAGCGATCACCCAATTTGATGCATCGTCTTGCACGATTCTTATTCGCGGCGAATGCCTCCCTCGTCCCATGTGAAGAGGCTGGAAAGAATGTGATGGCCACGGCGGAAAAGACGATCGCTG
>JAYJMB010057944.1:0-14387 GCA_036873735.1 Pouteria campechiana | reverse complement strand
TTTTTTATCATTATCTATATTTTAATCATTATTTTTTATTTATTTTCTCATCATTATTCATATTTTAATTATTATTACTTATATTTTCAATCATTATATTCTATCTTTTCATCATTATTCATATATTTAATCATTATCTTCTATCTATTTTTTCATAATTACTCATATTTTCAATCATAAATCTTTTCTATTTTAACCTTATTCACTTAACCAAGCAAGAGTAATAATAAGATTACTCATATTACCAATCATAATTCTTTTCTATTTTAACTTTATTTATTTAACCATGCAAGAGTAACAATGAGACAGTTGTATCAAATGTAGTCGGAAAAAAGTGGCAGGGGTAAAGGTGAAGCTTTTCCATCCGTTTACTGTTCATTCAAATACACCTTCCATTCCATTCCATGTTGCCAGTCAAGCCCTAATTACAGTAATTTGTGTTAAAATCTGGAAATCCAAATGACAAATGAAACAAAGAGCGTGACAAAGAGGTGTTGCCATGCGTCGGATGTATTTAAACAAGCTTATCCTCGCTTTCCATTGCATCAGAAAGGCACCCAAAAATGAGAGAGTATTCACCATTTTCAAACAAAGGTCCAACTGAAAGAGAAGCAACGACAAGCAACCATGTCCTATCCCAAGCTAACATCTAGGCAGTTTTCAAATTACATCACAATGCCAACGACTTTCCTAGCAATGAAACATCTAACCAACCATTTGATGGAAGGATGCTTTACAAACTACACTTGAATGCGGCTTTATTTCATCCGCTGATGGGATCAGTTAAAAATGATCAATTATAAATGAAGATAAGATCCATGAGGGTTGGTTTATTATCAGCAATGGAATTCTAATAGTTAAGAAATGTAGTACATGGGATTCGGAATCTTGAAAGATCGGTTGCTCATGGCAGAACCCAGAAGGTCACTCCATTGGTCTCCAGAGTTCCCGAGAATCCTGTATCCTGCTTCTAACATCTCCGTCCGCTTTTCTGACTTGTATATAATCGCCGGTTTCCCAAGGTCACCCTTGTCCCTGCACAGGGAATACAGACCAGACAAATCAACGTCATTTTGGCAGAATCTGTGACATGCACAAATGCAGACAATATCTATAATCATTGACCAAGTAACAAATTCAAGTTTGTGGAACAGTAGGAACTCCAACTGGATACAGGCAGCTGTATCTAGATGATCCAGAACGACTCTATAAGGTTCCTCTAAAAGTTAATTTAGAAGAATTTAAGGAGTTCTAGCTTCACAAGGTTCTATGACTAATACACTAGAAACCAAAGGCAACGAGAAGATGATTTTATGGAATTTCACACAATGATCATGTTGCCTATAGCAGATGTCAAATTGATGAAATGAGGGTAGTTCGTAAATAGTTTCTTCAACAACAGGATGAATGAGACACTCTAGGGGCAAAGAGAGGATTCTTTAGCTTGCAAAAGGAAATCTAGCTACTTGCCACCACTTATCCCTATTAAGAAATGAGAACACATCCCCACTTTCACCATATTGCATCAAATTAATGGACTTCTTATTTCTTTCTACTCCTCCCCAATAGTAGATATTGAAATGTTAGTAGCAACTTCTATATATAGGTGCCATCTCCTTCTGGTAAGTTGTATAGAGCTGTGTAGGCACCAGATGCTCTGATATAGTCCAGAAAGACTGTGTTTATTTTACTTTGATATTTTTAATTTTGTGACTTTTAAGTTCTGTTAACAATCACTAATTACAAATATTTTTAAAAAGCAAAAATCACTAGTTATGATCACTAGAAAAAATATACCAATGGCATGGACCTGTGTTATAATAGATTAACAGAACAGTGGAACATCACACATGATGGGATCACAAAGACCTCTTTTTTTTTTAAGAAAATTTCAGTTACACAAGACATGGACAGATCCCTTTTTTTGAGGTAGTTCACAGCCCTCTATTTAGTTGATTGGTGTAAAAGGTTCTCAGCATACCATCCCTAGAATCTTCAAAACATACAAAGATTGCAGAGAGCCTAATATCAAAACACTACACCTTGTTTGAAATGGAAAAACTAAGGGACAGCTAACCCAAAGGCTGATTTTCTATGCGAAAAAGATCAGAGTTTTGTTTGTAACCCAACATGCATTTGAAATTAATATCAAAATTTTTAAAAACAAACATTTTCAATCCAACATTTTGACCTAACGGGCGTTCTTGGGAATGAGGAAAAGAGGTGGGAAAAAAAGGAATATGAAAAAGTGAAGGAAATGATGTAATGTCATGAGGGTAATGATTAAAACAAAGTGAATAAAGACATAATAAGTAAGCTTTTTGTATGAAAAGATAAGAAAAAATGATGAAAGTATACATAATAATGAAGAAAAGTAGAGTCATTCGATAGTGAAGATGTCAAATCATATCAAAAAGTGTGAAAAAATGGTAAAAACAGGTGGAAAAGGTTTCCACCCTTTTTTTCTCATTACCAAAAACACCCAAAGTGTCGACCCTAATTTTAGTGATGGGAATAGGATTAAGGCTGAAGTTTGAAAGATAGGGCCGTGGTAGGGTTAAGGTTAAAGTTTATATATAGGATTAAGGATGATGTTTTAGAAATAGGACTAGGGTCACGATCAAAGTTGACCAAAGTTGCAAAACTTGGTTTGAGTTCAACCAGAGCCCGGTCTGATAGGACTAGGGTTGGGTAATTAAAAATTGGTGGGTGCAATTTATTCAAATGCAACCCAATTTATAAATTGAGTTAGGCAGCTCAATCAAGCCAATTTTACCATCCCTTAAACACCAATTTTCAACTTTGATGACTATTTTTTTTTTAAATTCTTTTTCTTTGTTATCAAATACTTTCAAGGCCTAATTCATCTCTAAATAGCATCCTTACCTTTCATTACAAACATTCTCAAACTCCATGTCACCTTGTCCTAATAGAGTTAGGATTAAAGTTGAAGTATAAACACAGGACTAGGCTAAGAGTTGCAGTTTTACAACTAGGGTTAGGGTTGGGTTAACTTCAACCCAACCTAATCTGACCCAAGTAGCATCCCTAACCCATTTTTAACTCATTGTCAACTTGAATTGTTAACCTGTAATTCAACCTGAAATATTAAAATGTGGTTGAGTTATGGTTTAAGTTTTAGAAGATAGGCTGTATTAGGATTATAGTTGAAGTTTTAGAAGCTGGGTTAAGGTTTGGTATGATTCCAATACAACCTAACATAACCCAGCTGCACCCCTATCCCTAGTTAGACAGTTTGATTTCACCTATATGCTTAATTGATTGGAAATTAGCCAGTATTGGATGGTAACTTAAAGTACTACTGATTGGAGTTGCTCAGTTGCCCCTCTTCCTCTGTCTAGATGGATGGACTTGCACAGTGGAATTTTAAACATTTTAAAACATGCTTATCGACTATTTGTTTATGGTTTCAATGGACCATTATGAATTCTGATAATCTCACATGGTCTAGAACATTGTATAAGTTATTTGCAAATTTTCAAACTATGTATGTATTTCCACAATTATAGTCAAAACAAGTGGATAAGTCTGCAAATGCCCACTTTCAAATTCTTAATGGATAAGGATTCCTATATAGCATTAAACACCTTTTGTGGCCTTTTTCATATGGGAGTCCTTTCCCACTAACTCAAAGTGAAACAAACTTCAATATATAATCTCCAAATCACAATCCAAATCATTCATTAGTTTTGAAATACATGTAAAGAACGACAACAACTAATTCTCATGGACATTAGAAAAGAAAAAATATGTTTGGTTTGAATTCTTTAAGAGTGTTTGGCCAAGTTAGGGAGGGCCTCCAAAACCCCCTCTGTTTTATATTTATCTATCAAGTCAACTTAATCTTTTATGAAGTCAAATGTATCTTTCTCATCATCAAATCCATCATTTCCACAAAACAATCAATCTATTTTGTTTTTATCCTCTACTTTGCCAATATTATTTTTATTCCACTGACATTATTTCTTCTGTCATTTGCTCAAACCTACCCCTTTATCCCTTATTCAAACATGCCTAAAGATCTAGAAGGAAGGATCTCTAAATTATGTACTAATGCCACTCAATCACAATCTCTAACAATACATTTTCTAAACGTTCATCTACAACCCAGTAATGCATGATCCACCACCCCACTATAAAAGACACAAAGACAAATCAACTACGGAGACATGAACTGCAAGTTTACACCAGTAATGCACGACCTACCAACCCAATATAAAGACGCAAAGACAAATCAACTACGAACACATGAACTGCAAGTGTACACATCAAGGTAAAGTTCGGATTCATGCCTCAATATAAGCTTATCCCAGTTCTCAAACCCAGCATTCTTCAAGTTCTCAACAGTAACACTCCTTTGCCCTTCGCTTCGCCCAGTCAACAGGAAAACCTTAAACCCCAACTCCACAACCTCCTTGTACACCTTCAAGCTCGACTCTATCACAGGTGCGCTCGCCTTCTCCACCCAGTCATCGAACTGGTGTGGAACAAAAACCTCCAAACTGCATTCTCCATCCAACCCAAATTCACAAATAGAAAAGAAAACACAAAACCATCATCAATTTCCAGCAAAACCCAAATAAAAAAAAAGTAACTAAGGAAGAAAATCTACAACCTTAAATAGCAAGAGGCAAAACCAAACACTCAATTCCATCATGGACAAGCCAATTACAAAAGCGATTCATGGAGAAAAGAAAAACTCAGAAACAGAAAAGAGTAGAATAAGAGAAACTACCCAAATCCGTGGTTGGCATAGTAGGGAAGATTCGAGAGCAGGGTCTCATCCACATCGAAAACCCAAACATCCTTCCCGTCGCCGGCCAATTCCACGCTCCTAGCATAATCCACAGCCTCATATGCCACGGTTTCCAAATCAACCCTGTATCCCTTATTCACCATGTAATCTTCCACATACGCCGCGCATTCCTTGGGTATCGTCTTCCAAGGCCTCAAGTTGTTGGATTCCACGGCAAAGCGCCAGCTCGTGCAGCGCAACCACACATCCCCGTCGGCGTGGAGCTTCTCGGGATACTCGAGAATCAAAGGCCGTGGAAGGGGATTGGATTCATGAGCGGAGGACCAGGCGATGGGAGAGAGAAAGAAGAAAACGATGAGAGATTGGAGGAGGCAATTCATGTTAGAACCAAAAAACAATCTTTTCTCAGAGAGGGAGGAAGAGTGGGGGATTTAAAGCAGGACTGGGGGTCACCGTTGTGCTTTTCTTGCATGGAATAGAACCGCGGACGGAGATTTACGGGAGATGGGAGCAGCGTAAAAGCAAAGGAATTTCTGCGCTGACTGCTACAGACGTCCAAACTGACGACTTTTTAAAATCCTTGGACGAGGGCGTATTGGAAAATTACGATCCAGGGTCATCTGCGTGGCAGCATTGCTGACGTGGATTTATTTGTTATGTGCATCTATTTATTTTAGTTTTAATTAATTTATAGTTAATGTGATATTTAAAGTTTTAATGGAAACAAAAGATTTTAGCCCATCCTATAGTTTTAATAGCTTATTCCTCGGATTAGATTATTTTAGGGACAAGATTTGAAGCACGGATTTTATAAACGGACAAGATCTTGTCTCTTGATGGTGACTATGGGCCTGCTTTTTCCGTTGCTGTGGTTGGTAGGAAGTAGGATAGACTTGCAGAACGCATTTAGCATTTCGCTGGCGTGGCTGAGACGAAGGACCGCGGCCATTGGTGGAGCGTCAAAAAGCCGGCAAACCAGCGCCGCTGGGAATTCTGTTTTTTTGTTTTATTTAAGCGTCTTTGGTTTTTGTATTGGGTTGAGGTATCTTAATACAAATTAAGAAAACTCTTACCCAAATCAAACTATAATTTATATTCTAAAAATTTAATGGAAACTAAATTAAAATTTTTAAAATCTAAATTAAGTTTTTTATTGGAAACGGATTGGCCAATTCGAATTGATAATATTTATATTTATATTATTACTTGAAATAAAATTTACAAATATTATTCTATTAAATATATTTATCACATAAATAATTAACTATGAAAATGTTAGCAAAATTTAAAAATATTATCCACATGATAATCATAAATAATCATCTAAAATATTAGTTTTTGAACATAATTAAAATTAACATGTAAAACAATGCAATTCGAATTTTATTTTAAATAAAAAATTTTATAATATATTTTATTTTAAAAATAATTAAATTATTTAGCCTATTTGCATTATTTAAAGTTTTGGGTTTTTGGATGAGGATATTTGATTTTGAATTTTGGGTTATTTGGTTGGATTTTGGGTTATTTAGTTTGTGCTAAGTGTAACTAAACCAAATCATATTATTAGGTTAAGCCCAAATTATATTCATAGAATCCGAAAAATTCAAACAAAACTATTTAAAATTTAGATTATTTGAATTAATCGGAAATGGAGTAATGCTCCAAACTTTAGGTGAGTTTTGGGTTATTTGGCTTGGATTTTGAGTTATTTAGTTTCTACTAAGGCTAATCTAAACCAAATCATATTACAATTCTTGGAAATGTTTCTTTTGATTCTAGATCATATTTCTAAATTTACTTCATATTATAACTGGTTTTTTGTTAACAAAACATTTTTTCTGTAATTAACTTTATTTTTAATTCTACTGACATTATTGCGATTCATTCTTAGACCTACAATTTCTCCAACCAAACCGCAATATTAATGTAGAAGAAAAACCATTCTTTTGTATATACCATGCTTAGAATTTCATGTAATACTTAAATGAAGTCAAAATATTCTCAAAAAACCAATGTTATTATAATAAGATTAGACATTAAATATTCAAGGTGAAATTGATTGAAATTAAGTGACCCATTTAATCCCTTTAAAAAAATTAATTTTATAGTGAAAAATAATTTATTAAGAATAATGAATGGGGTGGATTTCATCAAATCACATTAGCGGACGTCACAAGAACTGATCAGCGCCCATTAATTTATAGCATCAAAGTAAACTTGGGATAGTTACTCTTAGTTTGTAACAAGTAAGCTAAATACTCAATTTTATATCGAAATATTTCAATGCCACAACTGATTTAAATATTGTAGTGTCGGCGCATGGTTTAGACTACTAAGGAGCAAATTGCCAAATGTTGGTACCGACGCATTTATCCGCCATAAAATATGATATAAAAATATTATACGAAGGGATTATCGCGTCTAACTATGTATGACTTCTCAAATAATACTACAAATCAAAATCTTGATAAAATAATTAAAAAGCAAGTATTATTATAAAATCTAAATCATTTGCCAATTCTAAGTTTTCTTGCACCCTACGTCAACATTTCACTCAGGAAAACTCCAGCAATGCCAATGAATGCATATGACCACGAAATGGACGGTTGAGATCTTTATACATATACATATATGCCTGGCACAAGACGTGGAGGTCTGGCAATCAATTGCGTTTGGGCAGCGGATCTACTACGGGTTTGAAAGGCCTCCTGCGCCTTTGACAGTTTTCGGTCGGGCCGACCAACCGCCCGTCCCCGAAGCAAGCAACGCACAGCTGGCATCAGGCAAGTGGGTCCCACTGCAGGTATAATCGGGGTCGAGCTGTCTCGGGTTTGGGTCAACCCGACGCTAAAGCCACTTATAAGACAATTGGGTTGAGTTTTAGTCGAATTTAGTCTGACGACTGAAGTCGAAAGTTTGAATTTTTAATTTTGATTATGGTAAATTTTATTTTAAATTTAGTTCAAGTTAGGGTGTAAATCAGGTCAGGGTTGGGTATTTTTAAATTTTATTATGATAAATTTTTATTTTAAATTTAGTTCAAGTTAGGATTGTAAATTGGGTTAGTGTTAACCCAACCCTAACTTTAACCCTTTTTAAAAACTCCAATTTAACTCTAAATTAATCCAAAGAAAATTGGGTGAAGTTAAATTTGGGTCAATGAGTGCGATTAAAATTTTGCATTGAAATTTTTGATATTTTTTTATTTTAAATTTATTTTAAATAAAAAACTATAATTAAAATTTTAGTTTCCTAAAAATTTAAGAAATATTGAGAAAAATAAGAAGTTATTGAATGTTGGCTAGGGTTCCGAAAGAGAAATAGGGAAGTATATATCAGGCAAGGAAATTAGTTAATATATTCATGTTCAAATTTAACAAGCTGTGTGTTTTTTATAGAGTTTATTCATGTGAATTGTAACTCTTTCTCTCTTGTACTTATCTGAATTGTATAACTACTTTATTTGATGAATGACTTTTTTCTAAAATAACTATATAGCATATACATGGTGAAGTGGATTGATGGAGTCACTTCATAACCAAGGTGAAAAGTAGGCTACACCTGGTACATTTAAATCATCATACCAATTTAAAAATTAAAAAATATAATATGCATCATTAATATTAAAATTATTCAAATTGGACATTCAAATGGGCCAAAATAATGAAAAATAATATAAAATAAAATATTTACTTTAAAAATTTAGAGTACAACCTATTTTTGTATTAAAATAATGTAAATATTTATTTATCAAATAAAGAAATATATATTTAATGACTTTTATTATGAATAGCATTATATATAAATTATCTATACTTATAAAATAGTTTCCACAATGAAAACGCCCTTCTCCACATTTTTTTTGACCCACTTGAATATCTGATTTGTATGATTTTTAATATGAGCAATGCATATTGTATTTTTTAATTTTTGGATGGGTATGATGATTTAAACATATAGTAGTTGGCCCATTTTTTACCACGGTTATAGAGGGACTTTGTAATCGGGGTTGCAGATGATCTGTTTCCGTTCAAAGAGGAATATTTTAGTAAAATTTTTATTAATAATTAAATTAAAATTATTTTGAGAATGAATTTCAACCCATTAAAATTTATTGATCATTTAAAGAGGTCTACATACTTTCAATTAAATATATAAATATTTTAAAATGTTCATCCCATTTATAATATTAATTTTATAATATTTTTTAATACTTGAATGAACAAATCTAAGTAAATTTAAAATTTTATACATTTTTAAACGACATAGTCCCCATAAGATTAATCAGAATATTCTGATTGAAATAATTTCTAATATTTTTATTAGATATATAACAGTAAATATAATAGTTGGAATAAATTTTATAAAATAATCAGGCCTAAATGAAAAAGGTAATACATGCACTGCAGAAGTATTGCCCCTCTCTCTCTATATATTTCAAATCAAATGGTTGTGTCAAGTTGCTCGACCCTCAACACACAATCCTGTTTCTGAAATCAAGTCAGGTTGAACATGATTTTTCATAACTTAAGTTGTATATTTCATTGAGTTTGGGTTCAACCCAACCCTATTTCCACCAATAATTTAAGTAAATATTTTATTCCAAATATGATATAAAAATTATTAAAAATATACCTTCGATTTAAAATAGCGAAAAATTAAGAAAATACATGTGAGGAAGGATGAGCATTTAGGGGCCAAGATTAATTTTAAGTGATCTAGGTATATTAGAAATTAGTTTGGATTAAATCGGATTTCTGACTCCTGGACTCAAATCAACCCAAATTACAAATTGAGTTAGGTCGAACCCAATTTTATGAACCCGCTTTTTTCCTTTATGAACCCAACCCAATCCATGTTGGGTTAGGTTGGTGGGGTTCTGCGGAATCTGACTCTATCTACACTTAGGTCCTGCAAATCCTCACACCAACATCCCCCAAGTCTTAGTAACATGGCTGAAACGCAGTCATGGACGAAAGAGGATAAATCACCAATAGTGGATCCGCACTGTTAAAATTAGAAATAATTTGAAAGATTTAAAATTTATTTACGTTTATTAATGAAACGTCACTTTCAATAATAATAAATATAAATGTATCTTCAAATGAAATCACATGGAATAAATATATCTTATATGATAAAGAGATTTATATGGTTATGATATTCACTTTAATAAGAACCAATTAATCCAATTGATCGCAAACCCATATTGGTTGTAAGTGGGTCTCTTCATATACAGCATAACTCGATCAGCTGAGCTCGGAAGCCCTTGACGAACTTCCTCATGCAGGCCTTTACCTAGACCGGGCCCATATTGGGCTGGCTACCCCTTCTTTCCAACACGAGATTATAACTACTTCCAATAATTTTAATTTTTTTATTGCCTATTTTTCTGAATATTAACTTTTTTTTATTAGAAGAGCCTATTATATTAACATCATCATGCATTTTAAATATGCTTTTCTAAGACAATGGCTATCAAATCCAATTCAAATAAATTTGAGTCATGTTACATATTGTATTATGTATTATGTTAATTTCCATGCATTCATGCAGACAATTTTTTTTTCTTTCTTTTTCTTTTCTTTTTTTCTCTTTTCTCTTTCTTTCTCGTGCATATCGTTCCTTTGCTTCTCTGAAATGCCAAATGGTGTACAATGGGTTATGTGTTGGGGACACAAAAGGGGAATTCGAATTCCTCAATTGTGTTCCAAACACTACACCAAAAAGAGGGCATATGCAACCACTCTAGCATGATAAATTGAAAGTTGGTTGCATCTGGCTCATCAGATGCAACCAACTTTTAGTTGGTTGCACTTAAAGGAGGCTTGGTCCCGCTTGAAGGGGGCCAGATGTGACCAATCAAAAATGATCGTATTTGACTCCCCTCAAATGTGACCAACTGAAAGTTGGTCGTGCCTGATATGGACCAGACACAACCAATTTTTAGTTGGTCACATTTGAGAGGGGTCAGATGTAACTCATTGAAAATGGTCGCATTTGAGAGATAGTCTCATTTGGCCCCCCTCAAATGTGACTAACTGAAAGTTGGTCGCGTTTGGTCCAGGTTAAATGAGATCAAATTTCAGGTTGGTCGTGTCTGACCCTCTTCAGATGCGACCATTTTTAAATGGTTACATCTTGCCCCCCTCAAATGTTATTAACTTTCAGTTGGTCACCTCTGCTCCGGGTTAGACAACTTTCAATTGATAACATTTGAGGGGGGCTAGATGCAAATATTCAAAAATGATCACATTTGAGGAGGGTTAAATGCGACCAACCTGAAATTAGCTTAGACCAGATGCTACCAACTTTTATTTAGTTGCATTTGAGGGGAGCTAGATGCGACCATTTTCGGTTGGTCACATCTGGTCCCCCTCAAAAGATGCAACTAACTTTTAGTTAGTCACATTTGAGGTAGGCCAAATGCGACCAACTGGAAATGGTCGCATCTGCCCCGTCCAAAATGCATACAACTAAAAGTTGGTTGAATTTGGTCATTAAAAGAAATGCCTTTACTAAATATGTCTTTAGGGAATCTCATCATATCTCACTAAATATGCTTTTAGGTAAGAAGATGACTAATGAAAAAAATGCTCATTTTCATAAAATTAAAGAGGAGAGAAAATAAGTAAAATAGAGATTATTGTATTATGCAATATAAATCAATATTTTTTAGTAAGTAGGAAACCTAAACTTAACTCTAAAAAATAAAAGCTTTTTCCTTAACTTAATAAAATAGATTTATCTAATTAATATAAAATTTTGATTACTTTTTTAATCATTACTTTTATCTTTTCCTACCGAAGTAAATCACTAGCCAGACTTTAATGCCTACATGTATGGGAGCAAGGAGTGACTAACAAAAACTTGCTAAATATTTAGAAAACACACTCCTAGGAGAGAAACATTGGAAAACAAAACCATCCCCACGAAAAAGGGTGGGAAAGGAAAGGACGATAATAATGATTTAGCATACTTATGTGGTAAATTTTCAGGTATTAGGAATTGAGAAAAATAATCTTAATAATTAAATTTGGCATAAAATGTTGCAACCTAGAAGCTTTTCAGTATTATCTAAAGTGTGTTTTTAATATTATTTGTGTATTTAAATATAAAATATAAACAGTCCTTTTTTTATATCTTATATAGTTATAGTTAGACGGACGCGGGAAAACCGCGGGCGATCAGGAGGGAGAAGCTAGGAGCTCAGCAAAAGCAACCAAGCCGACAAGAGAACCAACCTTAGAGGGTCTCCAAGCACCGTCCTTTTGACCACAGCTTGAGGCCTCCTCTTAGGGAGGGCAATCCGACGATGCAAATCTTCAACGAGAACAGCGCCTATGAGGAACTTAACATGGTCAGTGGTAAGTAGGTCGATGAAGGGGAAGTACCCGGTTCAAACGCCTTCTAACGGGCTACCGCCTTCTAACATAAGCGTGCGACCCGTGGATTTCGACTTCCTTGGTTCGTCGGAGCAAAGGGAACTTAAGCCCTACTTTCAATTTACTAATTTAAGATTAGTTCTTGCTTACCTTCAACTTGTAGTTGAAAGCTTTAGATCTCCTTTTCTTGGCTAGCTTTCTTTCTTATATAAAGAGGTTTCCTTGCTAGCCTGTGTCAACTCTCATTCCAAGGTGCTTCTTTCTGTGTTTATTCACTAGCTGAGAACGAAGTAGAAGGCAATGAACTGCTTTTCAGCTTGACTGCAACGGAATCTCAGTGAACCAAGCAAGCATCCACTAAGCTATGTACTCGGGAAGGAAGGTAATAGCTAAGCGGAATGAAACTACACTTCTTTCTTTTTCCAGTCAGGAAGGGAGAAGCATTCTAATAAATCCGGAAAAGAAGCAGTCGACTTCTTAGCGGCTCTAGTACTTTCTGTAGCTTTAGTTGACAACTTAGTTAGAAAATAACTTCCTGTCTACTTTTTTTCCTTATCTTCGGTCCGGGTTTCCGGTAGTACTAGAGTTAGAGCTCTTCTTTGCTTAGCAGCTCTTATCTCTTTACTTTACTTGCACTGCTCTGTAAATTCTATTGATAAAACGTGCACTTTGCTTCAAGCAAGAACACTTAAAACCGGAAGCATCCTTCGAGATGCGCTCCTCTTACTAAGACTAAGACTAGCGGCTTCAAGCGAGCCGAGCCTTATCTCATTACTGCTGTCTTCCAGGGCTAGGAAACAACCTCTCTCTCTTTCTCGCTGTTTTTCCTCAAACACTAAGACTGATATTAGATTGCCTTCCCGCGGCCCTACTAAATAGTACATGAGAAAATCCTTCTCTCCTGTTCCTTTCGGTTCTATAAGTGGGGAGTTTTCTTTCCTTACATTGGCCCTTCTCTCTAACAGGCTTCAAAGCTTAAGCTGTAAAAGCACTAGCACGCCGGCAGGAAGATTTATTGTCACTTGGACAAGATATGTGGATGAGTTTTGGCTTAGCTTCAAGAGGCGAAGGAGGTGATCAGTCTCACTCCCTCGAATATGTCCTTTTTGCCCGCTGAGTGCCGGAAAGAGCCCCTCACGTGGGTGCTAAGACTCGGTTGGGATTCGGAGAAGACTAAACGGATCAATCCACTTGACCTAACCTTTTGAGCCTTCAGTTCTTATGGATTGCTAGCGTGATTGGAAAGGCAGCGGAGATTCATTCAACTATTTCGCTCTCAAAGACAGACTCATAATGTAATTCACAATAAAGCTGCGTGTGAATCCATCCCAACTACTAGAGTTCTTTCTTCAGCTCGCCCGACTACTGACTTGTTGTAGAGCGTTTTTCTGTCAAGGTCACCGGTTTCGGAGGTCGTTCCGCGAGCGACGGTCTCAAAAATAAATGATGCGGGAAAAGCACGGGTGATCCATATAATGGTTTGATGCCTCTTGGAATAGTGAAGGTCGGACAATACTTTCACACTTACGGGAGACGGTGGTTAGCTCTTTATTCAGGTGCTCTTCTGTCTTCAGGTGGCTACAACGTAGTTAGCTCTTACTGATTATAGCTAATGCCTAACGGCAAGTGAGAAGAAAAGAGTGAAGAGTGCGACGACCAAAGCTACGGAGCAGCCTCTACTGCTTGCCCTACTGTTCTGGTGGAACTAGGCTTTTGGCTGAACACTACTACTACCTTCTTCCAGTAGTCTTAGCTCCCTGCCTGATCGATGCTGACTGTTCTTGCTCGTATGGGGCAAGCACTTCAGGCTTACCGGCTTGCTTCTGGCTCTTTTTCATTTTGAATGATGGTGTTGCTCCCGGATACGATATCTTTGCAGCCTCTTTCTCCTCTACTACTCAATCGTTTTCCCCCCTTACAACATCGGTTCTTCCTGCTATGAAGGATGATCAAATCTTATGTTTCCAGCTACGGATCAAGCAAGGCAAGATATCGGGAACCTGGAGAATGTTATCAATTCGAATGATTGGACCCTTTAGCAGTAAATGGAAGTTGAACTCGACCTAAGGACAAGAGGTGAAAGCGCCTGTTCTGTTTGGGTTGTCCCCAAACGGAATGCTGGTGTAGCTTCCAAGATCTTCCTTCCTTAATCCTGCAAAACTAGAACACAAGTCAGAGGGCGCTGGGGGGGTTCCCGGCGTGGACACTCCGACGCTCAAGTC
>JAYJMB010057943.1:0-73112 GCA_036873735.1 Pouteria campechiana | reverse complement strand
ATATAATGGAACCCATGATTTTAAATGTTCAGTTTTCAACCATCGACAGAAAAGAAAAGGTAGAAGTATTTCTTTACCTTACAAATCCCCACAGAATTATCTATCTATTTATTTGTAGGTCGCTGTGTAGCAAGCTTGCTTTTGCATTAATTTTTGAGCAGCGCACAGAAATAATGAGATAGTTTTATGGTGTATATATTATATGCTGTTGTCGGTTACTATCGTTGCGGTAGTTGTTGTTGCTGTGATGGCGGGGGTCGTTTTTTCCTTTGTGATATCATAAGTAGAAGTGCTAAAATTCAAAGCCTTGGATTGCAAGACATTGTGCTTTTACAGCAACGACTGTAGAAATGAATTAAGTTCGAGCCTCTTTGTCATGGATGTATATCTTCCTCTCTCTTTCTTTCTCCCTGTGACATTGACAATAATGGGATATTATCAACTCTAGTGCTATTGTTATGAGCATGAAATTTCCGTGGCTTTTATATTTACATGTGCGTTATGTGTAGGATGATCTGACCACTTACACGTCACAGACAACCATGGGTGGATAATACTTGGAAAATGAGCTAAAGAAACAAAAGAAAGGATCTAAAATAAAGTAAAATAAAAGAGGATAAGAATAAGAAGAAGAATATGATGAAACAAACAAAGAAAAGAGGGAGAAGAAGGAAAAATAACTGTACTTTTGACTAAATTGTCTATGCATTTCACATGGCTAACAACTTTGGATTTAATTCATGTTTAATTAGCTAGTGCTAATTATTTTCACATGGTATTAAAGTTGTTCCTTGGGCAGGAGTTTTTATACAGCACTCAACGTAGAAACTTTTTCTGATCAAATGTGAAGGTATATGTCTCTGTTGCTCTAAGCTAGCTTGTCTCAAATGGAGCTGTATGTTTGTGTCTTTTTAAGCTTCCTAGAAAGGGTTTTTAGAGCAAATAATTTAAGCCAATTAAGATGTGTGTTTGCATATTTTTTGGGATTAACACAAGTGGGGGGTTGAAACTAAATTCCACCTAACTTAGGTGCATGACCTAACATGACTCGTAATTTGGATTTGTGCAATATATAATTGTCTCATGTTGGTTATTTTAATACATACAATTCAGCATATGGGAAGTGTCAGATCCAATGAATGTGCTTCTTTGAATCACCTAATGGACATATATACTCAGTGAACAAAATAACTAAGTGGACTGTTGTTTTGCATGTTTTAAATAAAAGTAAAATTAATTATGAGAGGAGTGTTGTGCTGTATGCTAATCTGTAAAGGGTATCATCTGCTTCACAACACTGAGGTAGGAATGTATCTGATTAATCGGAGCAACTTATCCCATTAAGAAGAGGAAATTGGCCAGCACATGTAATCACATAAAAACTATAAAAGGATATATATATATATATATATATATATATATATATATCCATCCGAATCTAACAGTACTTGTACCCTCCCACTTTTCTTGAAAAGTAGAATATATAAAGAGAAGCATTTTTTAGGATTTAAAAATGGAATTTGGATTGGAATATAAAGCAGAAAGTGTCTGCCACAAGTCAACATTGTGAAAGTGCCTTTTGGAATTTCAAAACAACCATCAAATCCTCGGTTTCGTATATGTCCTCATTTTGCCTCCGCCCCTGACCAGAAGAAAGCGTGTTTCACTACCGACAGAGGCCACACGGCCAGATGCATGGCCCGATGATTGGGCTTTACACACACACATACATCCGTGTGTGTGTATACACCTTGAATTCATTAATACTCTTCGCCAGCCAGTCTCCATTGAAAGCAAAGTAATTTTAAACTACAATGTGGGCATGGGTACCTGTGGAAGAAAAGAAAGAAAGAAAGAAAAATAGCCCTTGCCTTCATTAGTAAGAGGCTATTCACATAGTTTTTGAAAATTTTTCAGGCACTATACATGGAATATCCATTTTCGGATTCAGTGACTGGGGATTCTGGTCCAAGTTGGGAATAAGTCTAAGTTGACCTGACCATTTATATTTTAGTGTAACTCTGGGGTGTGTTTGGTTTGAGCTAAAAGAATTGCAAAAATAAAAGAATTATAAAATGAAAGATGATGGTATCTATAATACAAGGATGAAGCTGTTCGTCCAGTGAATAAAGATAATATACATATATATATTAAATAATAATAGAAGGAAGAAGATTAGTTAGTTAAATATTATATCACTCTGGGAAAGAGAGAAAAAAGAGCTTTAATTCCTCTTTTATTGCAAAAAAGAAAAAAATCACTCCTGGGAAGATTATAACTACATTATGAGTTGTCATAAATTAAAAGAGATATAGTGCAATGCTAGTATGATAGGAAGTGATGTTAGTTAAAAAATAAATTTAAAAGATAGATAAGTTTTTAAGATGACAAAGACAAAAAATGATGATTTTTAATACAAATAATGATGAAAACAAAAGTAAACCCAGAAAGAAGGAAGCTTTTTGTGGCCATTCGAACTTTACATATATAAGAACGTGTATAAGGATTCAAGACAGCCCTAGTGAATCATTGTCTACAGGAAACAGGATTCTGATTGCGGAGCACAAACATGTGAGCTTGTCCCTTGTCCATGGCTAGATCAGTACATCCTCCAAGAGAAATATTGTGTCGGCCTGGCTTTCGAGTGTCAAAACATTGATTTAAAAGGGTAACTAGTGTTGAACTCAATTTCATTGGGACTTTCATCACGATTCCTGATATCATTGCACAGTTACAGGTGGTGAAAGACCAAGATGTGCATACAGTAATAAGCATTGCTGTAATAAAGATGTTACAATCGTTATGTGGCAACATGGGAAACAGTGGAATAGAAATGAATGCATAAGGAAGAATCTAGGAGTCACCCCAAGAGTAGACATATATTATAAAGATATATTAAAGGGATTTTTGGGTTTTAAACTTATAACTCAAACTTTTTGTATCAATTGCATCATTGTGTGGGAATTGACTCCTAGGCTTAAACTTATCTTTGATCTTTTTAAAGTTGAATACCATGGTGAGGAGAAAGCTTCAATGCCTACGATTTAATGCCGACAATAAAGACAATTGTAGCTTAAGTGAAAGATAAGGCTTTGGCGACGATAGGACTGAGGTTATTTTCTTTCTTGCTTTCTTTTTGTTTTCTTATCCTTTTTGGGTTTTTCTTTTGTGCTGCAAATTCAATGAATTGAGGCTGTATTTCCTGGGGGAAAAGGGCAATAAGCCGAAAGTTCTCTGACCCAGTCGTCTATTCATACAATAAGGTAAAGAATCTTGCGTCGACTAGTAACAAGCAACTTTTCTTTTATTTTCTTTTAGATTTTACGATCTCTCATAGTCATAAACAGTCTCGCACTAAAAATCATGAAAACGAAGTGGCCAGATAACAACAATCAGCCCACCCTTTCTTCCCTAGGTTGATGTTTACAGGCCGACCAAATGCCAGTGTGAAAGGCCAATTCCAGACAGCTTAAGCTTTCTAACCTACACCTGCCCATATTGTCTCTCATGTGGGTGATTTGGTCTGCCACTGAACCAGACGGATAAGGAAAGGAGAAGGTGCTGGATATGGCCGCCATGGAAGGGGAGCGAGGAGGAGGAGGAGCTCCACGTTGCTACGAGCTGGAGGGATCGTTTTCAGGACCTCAGGCCATGCATGATCATATGGAGTTTGTGCAAATGGAAGAGAACCATGGCCTAAGCTTCATGGTCTCATCTCAGAGCAGCAGTCACTTTCCAACACCACAGGTTTCCATGCCCTTCAACAGCCCTATGGCATTCAATGATAGCTCTATCTCCAAGCCATGGAATCACGACCAGGTGGGTGTGAAAGGGAACATCGGATCACATGTTCTGGTACGTTTATTGCTGGCAGAGAGAGAGAATCTTGTGATTTGCTTTCTCTTGGCGCATTCTCTAACTTGGTTTTCTGTCTTTGCATGATGGTTTTTGGAATTCGATATCTGTATCAGATGGAGAATTTTGATTCTAGAGGAGGAAATGAACAAAATTGCGCCAGTGGCAACAACAACGATGCTTGTAATTCATGGTAATTATGCAGTTTCCCTTCAGCTTTTCTTTCTCCCGTACAAGAATCTGCACCCCACTGCTGCAAGTGATGCAAGATCTCAAACGAAATCTCTCTCTCTCTCTCTCTCTCTCTCTACATGATGAGGTTCAGGAAAAAGGCCTTTTTGGTCATTAATTTGAAAGATCTTTTAAGACTAAGTAATAAAACTGAGTTTTTCTGGCTTTGGAGGTGGAGAAATTCAAATTCAGAGAAGAGCAAGGTGAAAATGAGGAGGAAGCTTAGAGAACCCAGGTTCTGTTTCCAAACAAGGAGTGATGTTGATGTGCTAGATGATGGCTACAAATGGAGGAAATATGGCCAGAAGGTTGTGAAGAACAGTCTCCACCCAAGGTAACCTTCATCTCTGATAAGCCCCACTAAGTTTCTCTTTAAGCATATTACCATGAAAATCTAAAACACGAAATTACACTACAGATATAGTTTCTTCTCCCAGTGCCAGTGATGGGATTGTTTGCCCTAAACAGTCATTAATGTCTCCATAGTCCACAACTTGCATGGATTGCACAATTCCTGCCTAGCTCTCCATGTTGGCGAAATTTTAGAGAGCTATGGATTATTGGAAACACCACATTGTCAGCTGCTGACAACAGCATCATGTTTAAAAAAATTTACTTCTCAAGATTAAGTTAAAATGTGAATTTATGAATCTTTATTATGGAAAAAAATTAATGGGTTTAGATAATTTTCTTGTGTTTGTTGCTTTATTGCCAAGGCACACTAGTCAGATTGATTAATTCTCTCACTAGGGCAATATATGGTTTGATTTTCTGTACCATTTTTGCCTTGCAATTAAATATAGAGTATCGTCTTTTACTATAAGCCTACACAATGAGCAACAGACATCTCCACATAAGCGCATATTGTTATACACTGAGTTATC
The DNA here is from genome assembly GCA_036873735.1 of Pouteria campechiana. NCBI lineage: Eukaryota > Viridiplantae > Streptophyta > Magnoliopsida > Ericales > Sapotaceae > Pouteria > Pouteria campechiana. The sequence continues at coordinate 68,142 of JAYJMB010057943.1, read as the reverse complement.
AAATTTTAAAGGATCCAAGCTAGCCTTCTTTATCTTTCAAAACTTCCATCCTTTTATATTTTATTTCTAAAAACAAGCTGTAAATAAGGATAGAGCTTAAGCTGGGATGATTTTCAACACCTTACGCAAAGAGTTTTTAGTAGGTCTATTGGATCCAAACTGTTTCTACAATTTGTGTTTATTAATAAAAGTGAATTCTTGTTAAACAAGTCATTAGATGGAAGATGTTGCCATTTCCAATCGGCCTCAATTAGAATGGGAGGATTGGTTAGATAAATACAAATAGAGATGTGCTAGCATTGTTGCCTGCATTTCAAGAAAGATTTGCCACGTTGAGAAAACCCCATCCGCCTAGATTCTCATATCCGTACAAAAGTGGTAGAAATGTGGGCAGTTGAAGCTGACTCTGCATTTTGTTCCAGCAGGTACTACTAAATTAGGGATCTAGATCACAGCAAGGAACAAGCCACAATATAGAGAACACCCAATGCGGCACCATGAGAGTGAAATTGATAAAGACAAAATAAAACGAATTCTTCCAAAAATAGGGATTCTAAATATTACAGTTAAATAAGTGAACTAAATGCCAAAAAAAATGATCAACTTACTTTTGCATAGTTAATTTTATTGTTTCATCCTTATTTTATATTTCTATCCAAAAACTCTATTTATCACTCTATACTTCGATTTCGTATTCATTTTATTACCTGCTTAATTTCTTTTAAAATGCTGACATCACCATTATCTCCTTTTTATCTTTGTAAATATCTTAAATTAATAATAGATGTAATGTATTATTCTTTTTGGTTTACCAAAAGTCACAGTGGACCTTTAACTAAAGGTATATTAGTTGGAAATTCCAAGCCTTTCACCCAACGAGAGATTCAAATATAAACTTTGGTCAATAATAATAAAAAAAATATTTCACACACATTAAATTGAGCCGAAGTATCCCAACATGATTAGCAAAAATCTTTGATGTGATTTCATGGATGCTTTATTAATTAAAAAGCCATACTGAGAATAACAGCAATGTGAACTGATAAATTCTCTGTGCTACATTATCAGCATGGGGCTTCTTTAATCAAATAAATGGCTCATCTACACTACATGTCAATCCACTGCACCTGCCAAGTGGGTCCTGAGGTGTAGAAGTGAGGGCTAAACTCATGTCAATCCAACCATGATGCCCCCCACGATGTTAGCAGCCAATGGGCAGCATATCAGAAAACTAGGCAAAGTGGCTTTGGCTAGCTGTTCATTTGTTTCTTGACTACTCTCCACCTTCTGATAGTGGAATGATCCTATTTTTGTATCAGGCATCTAGACATTACTACCCATTTCTTATTCGCCTACTTCATCTACTTCTGACACATGCTGTAGGATGCAAATGTGCCGCATCTTATGGGACTTGCAAATGCCCCAGTTACCCAAACCAGCAACGGAATGTCAAAAAAGATGGCCTAAGATACCTAGACCTTGACCTTTACAGTGAAACCACAGCTCTATATTCGATCTGTCTTGCACTTCAGTCCAAGAATTAGGATCATGTACGTGTTGGACAAGATGAAGGTTTTTTAGCACCCTAAAATAGGATAGACTTTACCCACCAGCAACAAGCTTTAAAGTGTGTTTGATACCAGAGAAAAGAGGTGGATATCTGTTTCCCCTTTTCTCGCTTCTTTTTGAATTACAGCAAGTGCGAATTTAAAACAAGAATTAATTAGCAATATTGATAAATTTCATTTCCAAAGAATGGAATTAGACAATCAAATAGATACTTATATCCCTTTTAGCAACAAAAAATTGCGATGATGGTTGTGAAAACTTCATGTAATAAGTATTTAGTAGCATCTAACAAATTCTTTTATTATAAATAGTGCTTAGTAATGAAATTATCACTGTAAGTAATGAAACAGATCAATGCAAAAAAAAAAATTATTTTGTTAATTATCTTAATAATCTTATTTTTTTCTTCATTAATCATTACTTCTTTTTTCTGTTACATTATTTTTTGTTCTTTTTCTTTTTTGAATTCTACTTTTTTTCTTTTATTTTTTTTACATAATTTGATAGTTCCTAAAGAGTGATTAATACAAGAAAACAACAAGCTTAGTATGGATGCTACTATACTTTGCTTTTTCTAGTGTCCATGTATGAAAACTCTATACGGATCTAGACACCAAATAAAGCTCATTATCTTTTATTTTAAAAATTATTAATTTTTAGATAACATCATCATTTTTAGGGTAATTTAGATTCTTAGATGCAACCTTGAACATCGAATTCAAATTTGCTGACTTTTTTTCTTCGCGTATTACAGCCTATTTACATGCTTGCTTCACTCATAACACTCACACTTCCATCCGTATGATTGCTATTTCAATTTGCATGTTTTTTTTTATACATGCATCATAAATCTATGTGCGTATTAACATTTCCATCCTTTTTTTTTAATGGTGTTTGGATCAGAAGCTATTACAGGTGCACCCACAGCAACTGCCGAGTGAAGAAGAGGGTGGAGCGGCTATCGGAGGATTGCAGGATGGTGATAACGACCTATGAAGGTAGGCACACGCATTCCCCATGCGATGACTCCCAATCCTCCGAGCATGAAGGCTTCAGCTCATTCTAGCTATAGATTGTCATCATGACTTGAATAGAATAAAAAAGTGAAATAATATGTTGTAACCTTCGATTAGATAGTCTTGGTAATTAAGGATAATGCAATTACGTGTTGCTTGCTGCAGCAATCTCCAAGCTCAATCTCTAAAGGGCATGCATGCATATTTCTGTGTGAGTATCCATGATCCGAAATGCACCATCATTTGGACCTGTATATTGCTGTATTATTCATTTGCATATTGACGTTGAAGATCGATTTGTCAACAGAATATAAGAGCAATCTTTTTCAGTGTATGATGGTTTTGTAGCATGATCTTATGAGCTTTGCTAATTCTTCATGAGCCCCACCAAGTTAGAATTTGTGGACTAGCTTTTATGTAGCACCATGGCGCTTGGGCACTTCTAGCTGCCTCTGTATCTCTTTCATGCCATGTGCCAGCCTCCACTCGTCATCTCTGAGTATTGAACATGGATTTTTAAGCTGCAGTGAAGTTGCATGCAAAGTCTCTAATGTGAAAATGGCATCTTGAGTATTGATGGTGAATTTTTAAGTTTAAGCAGCAACATGCAAAATTCTCTATGGGTATATATGTTTGATTTAAGGTAAAAAAGATCGAGAAGATTGCTGCTTAGTTTGGTATTGAAGCATGGCTTGCACCACAAGAAGTTCGCAGTATGGTTGGGGAGAAATACCAACGCAGAATCACTCTCCATCTTCCAATAGAAAGGGTTTGGTTGGTGGTCTCACCTTCCAAATTTAGTGCGCATCACAATCTCAAGCAATAATCATTGTTACTTGAGGTTCTGAAGGTTGGAGTGTGTCACTATTTTATTCTATCCCTCCAACAACATGGAAGCAAGATCTCCATTTTCCTACGTAACATCCTCCATCATCGTTTATTTGTATAGTGGGAAACGAAAAATTCAAGATGCAAATGATATCAACAGTACTAGTATGATTTCAATTATAAAATATGTAGAGATAAAATAGAGAAAAATAACAAATTGAAATATAGATAATAAGAATAATTAAGATTGTTGGAGACGGGTGATTTAAATAAATGTCATATCATTTGATAAAAATGAGATTGCTGAAAGTAGATGATATAAAAACCTGTCCACATAAATTTATAATTCACCCAGATTTTGCTTTTATACGCATTCCCAGGAAGGAAGCAGGATCCGCCTCCATCATCAGTTTGATGCATTTCGTAACTTTTTCAATGCTGTCAAAGGCAATCCAAGTTCCAATAAGAAAGTGAGCCGGCTGACTTCAATCTTTCTCGGCATATTCAATGCATTGGGTAGATTGGAAAGGCGCGCAAAATAAATCGAATCGTTTGATTTTTATATTCCTAAACAGTGAAAATATGCTGAGAATGTTTAAACAAGTGTTTGGCAGTGTCTTATCCAAACACCTCCATTTTATGTGATGCAATGTTTACTTCCTAAGAATTATGTTTATAATGCATTATAGACTTGCAATTTTCAAGGTGAAAGTTATCTTTTTTCGTAAAAATATATACACTTATTGGGGGAAATTATTTAAATTTGAAATTTCAAATGAATCCCTTTATTTTTAAGTCAACTAGAGATGACTAGATAGAATCCGTTTTGACTGTCACACTTAGCAATATCACTTTAACTAAAGCATGTAAAAGCATTATAATTAGAGGCTTATGTAGGTCACATCATTTAAAGATACATAAAAATACATAAAAATATGATGTATTAACATATTCATGTATAAGAATATTACAAAACTTCGTAGAATCATGATTTTATAGAGGATAAAGGCTTTCAAAGGTATAGATGTATGATTAAAATCTTTTGGATTTCATAAAAATGAAACAATTTGTAAAAAATAAATATTAGCTCTCAAATAATCTTCTTTTGGGCTAGATAACTATTTTATTTAGATAATCTTTATATTACCAAGTAAATAAATAGTATTAAATAAGATGACTAAATTGGATTTCATTTTCATTATTCATAATCACAAAAAATAAAAGGGTACCATTCCTTTAAACCATTTTTCTTTATTTGGTGACTGACATCGACATCATAACCTTCCATCCGGTCACTAAAACATCCCATTTATTCAATTTTTGAAACAAATGCAAAACATGGACCCTCATTGCTATTCTTGCCTTCAGAAAGTAATGTTAATTCTATTTCACATATGTGTCACTATCACTTCAAAGTGTGCTTGGATTGTTGAAGATAGATAGGGATATGAAAAATTAGGATTAGGGGTGCGACTTAGGTTACTTGGATTTTGGTTAAAGTTAACCCTAATTTTAACTCAAGGTCAAAAATCTCAACCCTAACCCTAACTCAAGGTCTAAAATCTCAACCTTAATCCTAACCCAACCTTAATTTTGAAACCTCAACCCTAACCCTACCTCAAAAGTTCCGATTTGTGTTGAATTTGGGTTAAATTTAGGCTATATTTAATTATAAAATCAAACATAAAAGGCTTTAAATATTTCAAGATAAAATTCTTAATAATGTGTGGTGTGTGAATAAATCTTCAAATGTTTGATGTAATGTGATTGAATATTTATAACTCAATGGTCACTTCACTTAGAAAGATGAAAAAAGGAAGTGATAAAAAGCTGAGAGATAAATGCCTACATATGATAGTACTCGTATTGCTAAACACCTTTGATTTAAGGCCTTTAAAACACTTAGTAGATAAGGATAAAAACAAAAAAATTTGAAAATCTTAGCATATAAGGTTGGATGTTCGTAACTAGTTTTGACTCCAAAAAGGAGATTTTCAAAAAAGATATGAAGATGATAATGAAACTAGGGAGATAAGATCAACTGGAGGAAAATATACTTGCACTAAGAATTGAGATAGGAATCATGAGAATGATATGAAGTTAGTAGGTCATTTGTGTTTTATAAAAGAAATTTCAAAAAGAAGAAATAATATAATATGAATTATGAAAAGCAAAAAATGTATAGTTTTTAGTTTTGGAGCGGGTTTCAAGTTGAGTTACCATCTACCCAAACCCAACCTAAATTAGAATTCGAGTTAACCCAAATTCAAAACCCGATATCAAAAATAGTGAATCCAAAACCTTAAAAATGTTAGGTTGAGTCGAGCAGGTTTGGGTCAACCCAACCAAGTTGCACCCTTAATTAAAATGTAAATGATGCTAAAAATATAATTGATAATATTGGTTATAAAATAAATAAAGTTAAAATGAGTAAGGAGTAAGAATTGAAAAGATAGACAATGATAAAATTAATTAGAATTATTATGATAGCTATTTTATAAACATGAGTTCTACATTTATGTGCCTAAGCTAGATGGGTGGTGTGAAATGTAGGTAAGTATATTAAAATTAGTACTCATTTTACATATTATTTATTATTTTGGGGGACTTTTTATATTTCTCTCTCTAGTTTTATGATTTTGTACTCTTTGTCTTATAAAATTTTAATTTTATATACAATGGCTTAAGATTTGATGCAAATTCATGAGAGGTATCTTGATCACACTCCATTGTGGACCAACTCATTGCTGTTCAAGTGTGAGACAAATTTACAAAAATTATACTCCATGTCTTTGGGGACGTGGCCTATATATTTTTTAAATAACAATTTTGCCTTTAAGGCAATCTCATTATATAAAATAAACACTTTCACAAGATTGAATCTTTGATCAATTGTTCGTACATGTTGCAAGCAAAGAAAGAAAAGATTATCATGATTTTGTGGCTCATATGGGTTTTATGAAATCTTAAGTCATTTCATTCAAAATTAAAACTTAGGCGCAAGGAGGGACTAGTACCAGAAAACCCTTATTTTTTTAATGGAAGTGTACTGTTTATCACGTTACAGCCCATTATAGAACGTACCCAGCCTTCGGTCCACGGGCCTCGCAGTGGGCCCGTCCCAACAGTCCATCGGATTCTCTTTCCCGCTTAAATAAAATAAAATCACACCACCCTCCCTTCAGCCTTTTCGCAGCCGTTTCTCTCTTGCTCTCAAGCAGCAGCAGCAACAGCACCGGCGATGGCAGCGAAGAAGGAGAAGAAAGAGCCGCCAAGTTTCAGCGTATCCAGCATCATTGCAAGCTACGGTGAATTTTCCTCGACTCTATTCTCTAACCTTCAGTTCAATCCCTTGGTTTCTGACTTTCTGGAACGCTCGTCTGCCTCAGGATGGGATCTCCTGCTGGGAACGATTGCTGCTTTCTATGTTTTCTTGGCGCCCTACACCAAGGTCGAAGAGAGTTTCAATGTCCAGGTTCATTTCTCTTTCTGCTTTCTTACTCATGATGCTGTATTGATAATTCGATTCCCTCCATTATTTGCAATACATGAAACCCTAGTGTGATCTTTTCTCCTTTCTGAGTTGGTTGTTTTACGATCGATCGGTATTGATTCTTCTCTTCTTGGGATTTTGTGCTACTCTGGCGAAGTACGATGGATCATGCCCATGCAGGACCCAACCTCGTTTTTCGACATTGAATTCGGTTATGAAATGATAAGCTGTCCAAATTAAATGGTAAAATATTGGATGTTTTTAGATTGTCCTGTCAAAGGGATGCATCTTTGAGTCCTATTGGTGTAAGTTCGGTTGGGTTCAACCGGAACCCAACTAGCCCAACCCGAAAGTGGATTGGGTTAGGTTGGAGAAATGGGAAAAGTGGGTTGGCAAAATTGGGTTCATCCTGACCTGATTTGTAAATTGGATTAGTTTGGGTTGAAGCTAGGGGACATGATTTGCACGGACCCAATTTCAAATATACCTAAATAACTTAAACTATCCCATGGACTCTGTAGGCTATTCATTCCTCACATGCACTTCTTCATTTTTTTCCTCCATTTTAGAATTGGAAACATATTTTAATATTTTTTATATTATATTTGAAATAAAATTTTTATGTAAACTTAAAATAAAAATTACAATAATTAAAACTGAAAATTTGATTTTTTTGACTCTAATCATCAATTTGGATTCAAACCAAACCCAATTTGATTTCCTTAGGGTTGGGTAGAGATTTTGAAAATAGTTTTAAGGTTAGGGTTGGTTGTAGATTTTACAAAAAAGGTTATGGTTCAACTGACCCTACCCAAGTCAACACAATCCAATTCACACCCCTTAGAGTATGTTTGGTAATGAGGAAAAAAGGTTAGCAAAGTTTTCCAGCCTTTTCCGCCACCTTTTTTCACCACTCTTTTCACACCTTTTAATAAGATTTGACATCTTAATTATTTATATGTTGTAGTTTCAGTTAAGGATTCAAGGGAAATTTTAGGGTTGAGACAAGGGAGTCATCATGTAGATTCTAGGTTTTTTCCCTGAAAGGAGTGAGAGGGGGTTATCAAAGTGTGTTGATCGGGATGTGTGAGGCATTCTGTAGGATGCATGTAAGACATTCTGGGTGTATCTTTATAACTTATTTTAATAGCAGATTGATTATCTCTCTCTCGTGGTTTTTCTCTTTTGTGTTTAAGGGTTTTCCACGTAAATCTTGTGTCTTTGATTTGTATTTAATTATGTCTTTGATTTACGTGCGTGTGATCTTGTTTTATGATCATGATCCTAGAATTGTTATTGGAGCTTCTGTAGTAAGTGGTATTAGAGCTTATGGTTGATGGATTGTGATCCAAGTTTACAATTTGGTAATTTAGGTTCGATGGTTGGAAAGATGAACGACAAGATCGTAGAGGTCAACAAGAAGGGCAACGATGGCTATTGGATTGAAGGACATAGATCGTGCAAATTGTAGATAGGTAATGAATTAACAGAGAGGCAAGATTAAAAAAAATTACAGGCTTAAATGCATGAGATCGGTTGGATCTGGTGGGCTTGATGGTGGAGGTTATTGGTAAGATGGTGACAAAAACGGACATCTGAGATTTGGGCCGTCAAGTGAGGGCGGCATGCACAGTCGTAGGACGGACTTTGGTGGATTCATCAAAGCAGTTGGGTCAAGATTATTTGGCAAGAGGCAGTGGATGACAACCATGATGGAAGGCAACGACAAACAGAGGCTTGCATCAGCTGATGGGTCGTGGCTGTTCGCTAATCGGACGGTAGGAAGCCTGGGATGCTAATCAATCAATCTATGGCGGTGTGAGCAAAAGTGGCGTAAATAGAGACGCACGACTTGATAGCTGATTTGCGTATGTTTGTAGATCAGATGGTATAAGTAGCAGCGGCCAAATTTGGTGCATAGCGACGTCGTCAACATTGAGGTAGCAGACGATAGTGGGTTTCTGCTGGGGAAGAGGAAGATAGTTTTTTTAGCAGTGAGTTCTCCCATTTTTGGTGATTAACGCCAAGGATAGGGTGTGATGATGGCTCAATGAAGGTTGGAACGAAGATGCCATTCGGATGACTAGAGTGAATCTATTGTCTGACGGTCAAACAGTGGTAGTGCAACAGGGTAGCGACGGTGACTACTATGGCGTCAATGTGTTTTACGATGGAAGATAATGTATTGGATTGGCACGTTGCGATGGACCGAAAGCAGATTTTGTGTGGCCTATGTTTTATGATCCCGCTATTAGATTTGGGTGTTCAAGGGTTTTATGATCCTTGTATTGGATTTGGGTGTTCGAGGGTTTTATGGTCCTGGTATTGGATTTGGGTGTTCTAGGTATTGATTTCCATGTTTTGGGGTGTTACGAACACAATGGTGGGATCAAATTGGGTAGATTTTGCTCTGGATGAGTATGTATTATCAATTGTGATTTGGTGATGATTGGTGATCTTGGTTAATAGATTTGATATTTTGAGATGCTATGGTTTATGTGGATGGTGTGGATCAAGTGGATGATGCATCATTGGGCATGATCAAAGTAGATTATGGTGATCATTGTTGATCAAGTTTGATTTGGTTTAGTGCAACATAGATTTAAGCAAATCTGAGTGGATCGGCGAGGTGATTATGTTGTTTTGAGTTGATTGTACACATGGATGATTTAGGTTGAGGTGGAGTAGTAGACTTCACAGATGATATGCTACAGATGTTACATTGGTTGGTTGTTTGTCTATGGTGAGTCCTTTAATTGTAATCGATAATGGACATGTGAGAGCCGAGAGTCCTAAGATTGTGATGGTTTAGAAAATGGATATAGCAATACAGACATAGTTTGATAGCAGATACATGGGTGGTGTATGAATGAGTGAATAGTTAGTTGTGCTAGTATGCAGGTGGCATATGGTTTGACATGTATTCGGTTTGGCATGTGTGTGGTATCCAAGAGCTGGTGGAACTGATGTGCATACGGTGAAGTTGTGTTTGACATATAGGTGGAGAGATGGTGAGTACAAAGATAGGTGAAGCTTTTGTACTCATGTGATCGTTTGAGCAAACGATGATGTTGCGGTCAAAGAGCTGCACACAAGTAGCAATCATGGAGGAATGTCGATCTGGCCAATTTAGCATGCAGGTGGTGACAGTACGAGTGGTGTGTAGGTGATGACTGGTCGGACATGCAATAAGGTTCGTGGGAAAAGGTCCAAAGAAGAAACAAGGAAGACGATGAGATGTGCATCAAGAGATAGTCTTCTTGATCTTTGGTTGTGAGTAGGGGTGTGCGCAGGCCGGGTTCGGTTTGGGTTTGATGCCGCCTAACCCTAAACCTATGTGTAAAATATCTGCCCAACCCTAATCTTACCCTACTTTTAAAACCTTTGCCCAACCCTTACCCTAACCCTTCAAGTTCGGGCTTTGAACACACACACTGTTAAAGCACTCTTGAGGTTAAACTGACAATTTGAGAGAGAGGGAGGGGGGGGAATGTAAAAAAACTGAGTTTTGTCAACAACTTTCTGATCCATATAATAAATAATCTAGTTTTGACTAATGATAAGATTATTTAAAGAAAATACTTCATGCATGTTGCTAAATTGAAATATCATAATATCATATAAACGTAGCTTCAATGATATGAAACTATAGAAAAAAAATGCAGATTCAAACATGAATGTTATACGACTTAAAAGAAAGAACATTTTGTTGTGTTAAAAATGTTGTTTCAATGTGCTTGGGGCCATCAGCAGTTGCAGTGATGAAAGGTAAACTGGCAGAAATAAGCAGTTATTCTCAGTAAAACATAATATAGTAAAACATATTATGAAGACATAGAAGTACAAATTGCAAGGGGACCAACCAAACTCCTCTGAGCATGAAGACAATGAACAAACCTGATATTCGTCTGAGTTAATGATGAAAGCTCCATCTTGGCCTTCTCTGCAATCTCAGTAAGTCGCTGAAGAGCTTGTTTATCCTTAATAAGATTGATGCTTTCATCTCTCTTGAAGTTTGTTGTAAGCCAATCAACAATTTTCTGTTTCATTAAAGGCACATATTTGAAACCCAATAAACCATAATACAATAAGCTTGCTGCATAAAAAAAAAACTCCTCAAATTTCTTCTTGTAAATGAAATGTATAAGAATGTACCTTATCAAAGTCATCACCACCCAAATGTGTATCCCCAGATGTTGAGAGGACCTCAAATACACCATCTTCAACCTCAAGAACTGCACTCCAGGTACTCAATCATTCAATATAAAAAGTAAGTGGAACAAATCAAAGAACAAAGTTATTTCTCAAGTCATGTGCAAGCTAAAAGAAATGAGCTTAGCCAGCTATGAAATGACTTCCAGTTGTTGCTCTACTATAGGCAGAATCAGTCTTCCACTCGTTAAGGGCATATTACAATCATGCACATAACAAATTTGACGCATAACAGACACATAAAAGGATAGAAAAGTCATCAAGCCACAATCCCATAATACAAACTGCCCCAAGCAGCTAGACTTGCCAAAAGCCTCAGCACAACACTCAAACCATTATAATAACATGAAACCATTGTAAAATAACTTAAAAGCACAAAATTTCTTGATAATTCTTTATAACATAGACCCATGTTTTAGAAATATGCTCTTCTAACCGAATTTTCCTTCCCTGAAAAACATACAAGTAACATCTTTAGCATCTTCATATTATAATGTTTAACTACTTGGTAAAACTTGAAATTTAATTTAATACCTCAAGCATAACATCATGGAGAAACTGAGACAGTATTAGTGACAATGGTAGCTTTTATACTAGAACTTGCACTTGTAAAGTAAAAAACACATCATTTAATAAGATGACATACAAATTAGTTGTTTTGGAAATAATAAATAAATGCAACTATAAAAATTACCTGTAGATTCCACTCTTGTTTGATCTCCCTCCAAGCGCAACCATGTTTTGCACAAATTAAACTTTCTACGATATCAGGTGTTAATGCACTTCGATAATCATCAAGAACTCGCCCTCCAGTGCTAAATGCGGATTCTGATGCAACCATAGTAATAAGAATTGCTAATATATCTCGTGCCATTTGAAACAAAATTCGATACTTAGACATCATAGACCACCATCTTAAAACATTAAAGTTGGGGGAATCATCTTCCGTTTCATCTTCCAAATACCGGTTAACCGCCGTTTTCGAAACTATTACTTTGGTAATTGCTTTAAATTCATGATAATCATTTCTTACTTTAACCTTGGAACTAGCCACATTTTTTGCACTTTGTTGAATAACTTCATGACCATCATCAACAGAAGAATACCTTTTCTCATAAATTCGAAACAATTTTCTAAATCCACCGTCAACCTTTTTAATAAGTTCCTCTCCCTTTTCATTCCCATAAAGCTTTCTATAATAAAATGCAACATATCACATCTTGTACCGTGGATCCAGGATACACGTAAAAATCAATAATAAATTGATCTTTTCAAGCCCACCCCAATATTTCTCAAATTTTTCTTTCATCCTTACAGACATAGCATAAAGGAGTGAAGTTGAATTGCTTGATATTTCATATAACAATTTCTCAATCTTATAAAGCTCAACAAAAAAATTGTTAGCAGTTGCATATAAAGATCCGAACAAATAAACTAATATCATAAAAGTTCCTTAAGAAATCACAATAAAGTGATGCAACTTCCCAATCTACAACAGTTGGAAGATCTCAAAAACTATTGTCCTCTACATCCAAACGCACAAAAACTTTTTGAAAATTTATCGCCCTTTCTAGCATGAGATATGTAGAATTCCATCTTGTAGGGCAATCCAAGATAAGACCAGCTGTTGTATCAATATTTAGCTTAGTAGCACATTTTTCAAAGTGTTGTTGTCTCGAGAGAGAATTCTTAACATATCTAACAATGTTTCAAATATGGTCAATGGATTCAACTTTTTCATCTAATCCTTCTTTCACAATAAGATTTAGAATATGTGTAGCACATCGCACATGAAAGTAGTCTCCATCCAATAATAAATCTGAATAACCTGAAAGCATTATTTTCAAATAACGTACAACAACATCATTTGCACTTGCATTGTCAACAGTTAATGTCAAACAGGCTTTTTGTAAACCCCATTGAACTAAACATGCTTCAAGTGATTGTGCAATTGCTTCACCAGTGTGTGGAGACTCTAACTTATTAATACTAATAATTTTTTTTTGGAATTTCTACTCTTGATCAATAAAATGAGTAGTTACATGAATGTATCCCATATTCTAGTTGGAAGTCCATAAATCTGTTGTCAAGCAAACACTTTGAACATTTTCAACAAAAAACTATTCCAGCTTCTTTCTTTCTTCTTTAGATATTTCTTTCACATCTCTGGTCATCGTTGTCCTAGACATTATCTTGAACATTGGGCACAATTCATGAAGTAAATCTTGAAACTGCCGCAAAAGTCACCTCATCAATAATAACGTATCTTGCAAGATCTTTTCTAGATTTTTGTTGATCAAATTTCCAAGTAGATAGCTCTTTTGCATCATTAGATTGACTATCTTGGCCTTTTGTGGAAATGGAAGAGCTCAACAATTGTTGCTTCCCTCCTCCTATAGTGTTATTTTTAGCACAATTGTCTAAATGTCTTTTAAGGCTGCTAATACCATTTTTAGTATTGCACTTCAGCTTTGTTTTACAGAAATCACATCTAGCATAATCATCTTTTTCTCCTGCCAATCTAGGCAATTTTTTCATATGTTCCCATACCTCAGACTTCAATTGTGACTTTAATCTTTTAGATGATTTCTCAAACTCAATATTAGCCATTGGCTCACACTCAGAATTGCTCGTTGGGATAGGAGAATTTGAAACCACAATATCTTCTTCCATATTTCTTAATAACAATTGAACTGTACAAGTTAAAGAAATATAGATAACCATCTAAAACATATTCATGCAATTCTAAAAACATCATAATTAATACAAGTATCAATCTTAAAAGATGAGTAAAAAAGAGTGTATTGCCAATGCACTTGCATTACTAATGCATCCAAACAAAGACATGTAAAGGATTTTCCTTGTAAATTTATTATTTCTTTGTTTTTTATTTGGGTTTTTTTGTAATGCTTGTTTTAGTTGTCTACTCATTTTGGACTCGAAAAAATTATTTCTTAACTTATCCGCTTAATTTAAAGATTAGAATTATGTGGATTTGTACTTTCACTTAACACCTCATTCATCCTTCTTTTCATGCATCACAACTATATTGAGCTTAAAGCATAGCATGCACATCATTTTTTAAATATAACAATAAATAAATAATTCACTATTTAAAAAGGTAGAGAGAAAAAATTGAAAAGATAAAAATAGTTTTAAAAATAAAAAATATATAGGAATAAATGATTAAAAAGTTAGGATAATGATAAAAAAGAAAAATGAACTAATATTACATTGAATACTTTATTTGGATGGAAAGCAAATGAAGGGTGTAATACAAAATATAAAAGAGGACTGCACACCTTATTACACTCAACAAAACACACCCAGCCTTCTTATCTTACTTTCATGTTTCAAGATAGGATACCTACATGGGAAACAAGGTTAACATGAGGGACCGAATATATATTGGAGAGGCATGAAAGTTCTATGTGTACAGTTTTTGGAGTTTGATGACAACGATGTGCAAATGGCAATAGTACTCTTGTTATTTTTTTATGTCAATGGACGATCGCCCAAGACAACTGAAAATACAAAAAGGACGGCATAAAAAATCAGGGAGATGATATTTTATTAGCTATTTCTTCAAATAAATCTCATGGCATCGTCATTGACACAGCAGAACAGCTGAAACACGAAGCATCCGAACACGGCCTCAAATTTCAAATTGAAGGCAAAAAAAGATACAAACCCACATGAAATTGAAGTCACTAATCGTTAAACTAATCAGAAGAACAAAAAATTGCAAGAATGTTTTAGCACAGCTATGAAATCTTTTAGAAAAATCCATTCAAGATCCAAGCAATGTGAATGATCCAAATAGAAGCGGAAGGACATTGACAGAGAGCCGAAAACAAATCGGAAAGAGGTGAAAACAAAGTCTTGTTCGCTGCCCTGTTCTGCCTCTCTCCGTCTCTCATGAACTATAGCCTCTTTTCGGAGTTTTACTTTCGATACTCAGGCACTCGAGCTAAGAAATCACGTTGACTACAATTCAGCTTTCTATGGAAGAGAAAGGGAGCGAAAATGGGAGCAGGGCTGCGCTGCTGTGGGAGAGAGCTAGGGTAGAAATGAATGGGGGCATCGGGATGGGGATAGATATTTTTAGTTTTTTTTTTTTTTATGTACACCGGGTTCGGTCTCGGTCCGGGTACCCTAACCGAAGCCACCACTCTGTTGGGTTCGGGCTCAACCCGGGTTTGATTTTTATGGGGATTTCTCAGCTTAACCCTAACCAAATTCCGGTTCGGTTCGGGCGGAACCCGAGCCCATGCACACCCCTAGTTGTGAGGTTGTGATGTCTTCGTATGCTAGCAGGAAGGAAGAGATGGTGTCACGTGGTGCACAATAGTGGATTGTGTAGGGCATCTCTGGTGGAGATATTGATCATGCTGGTTTAAGCATGATGGATGATGAACTAACTGATAGCAAGCTGAAAATTGATTTCCAAATGGTGGTGAAACTAGTTTAATCATCAAGAGCTAGCTTGATGTCTGCAAAATCCAAGCCAAGGTAGAGACTTGTTAGGTTTTTGTATCTTGTATTCTGCAAAGTCTAGTGGGCTTGTATATGTGAGATGGGCCTAGAGGAGTCTATGTAGAAAAGTCCACTAAGGAAGTTATATATTGTAGTTTCAATTAAGGATTCAGGGGGAATTCTAGGGTTAAGACAATGGAGTTATCATGTAGATTCTAAGGTTTTTCCTGGAAAAGAGTGAGAGGGGATTATCAAAGTGTATTGATTGGGATGTGTACGAGGCATTCTATATGATGTTTGTGAGACATTCTAGGTGTATTTCTGTAACCTGTTTTAATAGTGGATTGATTATCTCTCTCTCTCTCTCTCCTATAGTTTTTCCCTCCTGGGTTGAAGGGTTTTCCACATAAATCTTTTGTCTCTAATTTGTATTTGGTTATGCCTTTGATTTATATGTGTGTGATTTTGTGTTTATGATTATGATATTGAAATCGTTATCAGAGCTTTTGCAACATTTTCAATCATTATTTCCCATCTTTTCATATAAAAAACCTACTTATTTTGTCTTTATTTATTGTATTTCTAATCATTAACCCCTACTACATTATATCATTTCCCTCACTTTTCCCACTTTTTCCATAATCCTTTTTTTCCCATCTCTTTTCCTCATTCACAAACATACCCTTATGGCCTTATCTCTGGTTGGCTTGGCAAATTTTGTTGCATACACTGGGAATGTGCAGCAGCAGTTCATTTTAGTTCATTTGAAAGATATATGAGTTGTCATGGTTGTTAGATGCATCTAGCTTCTATTGATTTTCTTTGAATCTGTGCAGAAAACTAACTCATGCATCTTTTGCTGATTTGGTGTTGTTTTGCTGGCTATGAAGGCAATGCATGATATCATTTATCATCGCCATCACCTGGAGAAGGCAAGTTCAGCTCTTTGCCATCAACTACTTGGGACATATCTTTGCACGGTTGTTAACAGGATGGGTCGGTCAAATTAACTGGAATTTTGTTTGAAAGGGTGGGGGGGTATGGGGTGCCCAAATCTGGACCAAGCACTTGCCCATCCCAGAAACCCACAACCATGCCTTTTGACATCCTGAAATGGTTCCTTGAGAGTTAAAAGTTGTCATTTGGGTAATGATCTGTGCTGACTATTGCAGTATGATCACTGGGATTTTCCTGGAGTTGTTCCACGTACTTTCATTGGTAAGGCATATGCTTGATAGATGCAAAAGTTTGGTTCGTTATTGTCTTTTTTCTATTAAATTTAGTGGCTGCCTGGATGATTGTAAATTGCAGGTGTCCCTCTTACAATGGCCCTAGGCTTTGCAATTTAGTTATTTTTTTAATTCTAAATGTGTATTAATATTTGTCTGTCTTAATTTATTTTAAAGTTCCATTGAAAATTTACAAAGTTTTCTCTATTATAGCAATGAAATTCAATGATAAAATTGGTATTCAATAATCGCAATAATATTTTTTCCTGGAGCTAGTGATATTTTCCCTTTTAGCAATATTGTTAACACTGCTGCCCACATATATTTTTTTCTCTTTCTGAAGACTGCTTTTATAGTGAGAAGTTCTTTGACATTGTCATCTTAAAAGAAAAGTGCTGATATATTTGAATTTCCAGAAATCTGTTGGTTTGGCTTTAAGAAAATTAGAGAATTCTATGTCTTGACAGAGTTAAGAAGCAGTCTTTTTGTTGAGATTCTTTTATTATCAGAAAATATTTGGTACCAGTAAGCTGGAGATCACTTAATAATGTCTTTTGCAGGTGCCATTCTTGTGTCAACGTTGGCATTGCCATTTACTTTAGCTGTGCAGTTGCTACGTTTGCCTAAGATTTGCAATCTTTTTGCTGGTTAGTTCTTTATATCACGTCATCTCTTTGAGTTTTTCTTTTCCTTTTGCTCTCTCTTAAGTCACATCCAGAAAAGGCAATACTATTCTTGATGTTTTTTAGTGGGTTGCATATAACATCTCATTTTTACAAGATCAATAACTGGAGTAAGTGTTCATTTCAGCTAATCGTTCTCATTCTGCTGTCTTAAGTCATGACTTGTATCATGTCCAGTTTTACAAGTCTCAAATGGTATACTGTATTGCTATCGAACTTGATCAGAATATCTAGAAAGTGATTAAAACAATTTTTATGGAATTTATCATCTTCGTATATTTCAATATTTGGTGTTGGGGTTAAGGAAATTGATTTGCTTAAATGTAGTTTATTTTTATTATGTTCACTTTTTAAACGTACTAATCCTCATAATATTTGCTTCTTTGTAGTTCGTCTGGTGTTAGGTTTCATCATATTGTCAACACTGCGTTTTTTCCGAATTGAGGTATGGTTCGGATTTTTATTTTTTACTAGTTGCTAGAAGTGGCTAGATGAGGAGGGTTGGAATTGGAAATAAATGTATGTGATGGAATTTAGGAGTAGCACTAGCAGATTAAAAATGAGAAAAGTAGCCTTACTGACCTGAGGTAGAAGAGAGTATAATACCAGCAGAATTAGGTTCATGGTTTGACCCAATTAATTGGGACACAGCTCAGATGATGATGATGATGAAATGCTCATTTTTGCTCCTTATCTGGATTAAGCATCGTAGCCGCACTTCATATTCACAATTATCTGTTGTCTTTGGTTTGAATATTTTGAAATAAAACTAGTACTAGGTGCTCCATATGAGATGTTTCTCTTCTTTGACAAACTGATGTCATTTCATTTCAACCACTATTGCTAACAACATCCAAATGAGCAATTGCAAGTTAGATCTTTTCTTGCTGCAAATTCATGCATCTATGAATACCTTTCAAAATTTTGTCCATCTATATGATATTCTGTCCAACATATAACCAATCAATACTACATGTTTGTACAGGTTAGGAGGAAATTTGGCCATCAAGTTGAAGCATTCTTCGTGATACTAACAACAATTCAATTTCATTTATTGTTCTACTGCACACGGCCTCTTCCAAATATACTAGCTTTAGGTTTAGGTAATTTCATCTTTCAAAACAAGTACATTTTGTTTCTATAGCATTTGTTTACATCATTTTGCATGGTTGTTAGTGAATGAGTTATTTAACATTATTTTTACAAAATTTTTGGTCAGATCATGCTCCTAACATGTTCAACACATTTGCTTAATAACTTCATATTGTATGATGCAAACAGTTTTGTTGTCTACATTTAACTTCCAGAGCATAGTGTCTCTGATCTCAAATATTGTCAGCAATGTGATTTATATGTTAATTTCCTATCAGCAAAGTATGCATAATAGGCCCCTGAATGGACAAAATTGTTATTGTTTTGGCACTGCATCCAGGTTTTAAAAATGGCTTGCATTTAAAATATGGTTGAGAAAATTTCTATGTGCTGTTTATGTGATTTGCATTTTGGGTGTGTTTGAATAGGGTGTATTTGAGAGAGAGTGTGTGTTAGAAAGGTGTATATAAAATTCATGCTGATGTCATCAAAATGAGAAATATTTTAGTGGAAAAATAAGGGGTAATGATTGGAGATATGAGTAATGAAGAGAAAAAATAAGGTTGTTGAAGGTGTGGCTAATACGTCCCTTTTCAAATGCAACCTTCATCCAAACTCACCCTTAAGCATATTGTTTATCGGAGTTAAAAGAATTATGGCCCTTAGCCAGTAATAATTCACATGCTATTATTTGGGGGTACTGGGATGTGTTTCCTTTTACTATCACACGCTGAACATTATTTTCTTTCTTAATCATATAGACTCTTGGATTTCTTTTCCTGTTAGAAGGTATATCTGATGTTTATCCGTACCATGTCTAAAACTGATATTTCTGTATATTTGCAGTCAATTTAGCATATGCTTTTTGGTTCAAGGGGAATTTGCTGGCGGCTTTAAGATGTCTGGTATGTGCATTATCATTAAAGAAGTAGCAGTCATGATTCTTTTAAGATATGCATTGCAGTTTACTTAAGAAAATGTTCAGCATTAGTGATGCTGGTCTTGGAATCTTCTTTGGAGTTGGATTCACATTAGGTCAATGGATTCTGTCTTTGATTATCCAAGAATATCATGACAATGCAGGCTAGTACGTAATGTTTTATTTCATTTCAAATCCAATGCTGCATTCCATTATTTATATGCCTTCGACAAGAGTTCACATGTCTAATAGTATGAGAAATTGTTGCATCAATCTTTGTGTAGACTATGTCATTGATCAAATCCATTTATTCTTGATGCTTTATATAATCTACTTTGATGTTTGCATTGTGTTTTTCTTGATAGATCCTGTTTTCAGATTATGTAGACGCTTTTCTAGATATGGTTGGGATGGTATTAGAGTTTCTTGTTTAAAGCTTAATTTTCAATGGGGAATTTGAGAATATTGGAGAAGTTCTGAAGTAGATGCAATTGTCGGCAGAGAATACAAAAAAGATATCATTGAATGTGGAGAACAAAATTACAAATTGAGTGAGATAATGATCTTTTCTGTCTTTTGAGACAACCCCTATTCAGTTACTTGATCTCTTGAAATAAAATTAATACTACTGAAGCCAGAGAATAGAAATTAGTATACTGAATGAGACAATTCTGAGAAATAACCCCTGTTTAGGTGCTTGATAACTTGAAATGGGCACTCTGTCTCTCATGTTTCTAATCTGTTTCTGTTTCTTCTAAATGAAATTAGCATATCTATGCAGCATACTTTTTCCTGGATAACTTATCTAATTGTTTGTGATTTCTCTGTGGTAGACTTTTGCTACAACTGTATTCAGATGTGATATCCTCCTGTTATTGGGGCCTCTCGGATTAACATTTCTGCTGGTATGTATCTTTATGATACTATCATTTAAAACAGACACACAATTCATGAAGCTAATCTGAAACAACCTCTTTTTATGTTTTTGTACATCCTATCTTTTCATTAATTGTTTGCTTGTTCAAGTTAATGTTCTGCTTTTGAGGTTGGATACTAGGAAACATACTAAATTAAGTAGACACAAACTTGCCCTTTCCTGTGTTTGAGATTCGTTCTTGTGTCGGTGTCTCTTTGTTTTGGTAGGTTCACAGGAATTAGAATTTTAGATTAGCTAGTTGTCAAGCTTGTATGAGGATTATTATGCTATGCCCACAGCTCCTGTTACTGTTGCAAACTTAAGTCTCCTTTGATTCTTGCCCTGTGATAGTCATTGAAAGATAGGAAGGAAAAACCTGTTCCTAGCAGGAAAAACAAGTGGGTTGAACAGTAACAGGAAAAATATCTAGTTATTTTATGTCCTCACTGAGCCATTTACATGATTTCCCTTCACTGACAAAAGTTTGTTCCAAATGGCCTTTAAATGCACTCCTCTAAATCCAAACCGAAAGAATAAATTCATAAGAGCAGCAAATTTACTGGAAGCAGGTGGCTTTCATGCTGCATTCTTGGTTGAAAATTTTCTCCTCTTCTCACCTCCATATATTGATCCTCTTCAGCCAAATTTGATATTTCTTTAGTAATGACACAATCCTGGCCAGTCATACCCAAAGAGCATACATGACTTGTTTGAATGCTTTCTAAGAGGCCTCCCCTTGTTCTATTAAGGTTAACCACTCCTTGCTTTGGGTTAATTCCACATAGCATGCGGGAATCATTTGCCACAAAACATTGGTCTACTGAAAAGATTCTAGTTGACCAGCCATTTATCACTGCCCCACCAAAACTGGAGGGACCTATGCAACCCCAAACACATTGAAAAAAGGACTCTGTGCAGCAGTGACATGCGCACAACTGATAGGAAGTGATTTTCCTTTGTGCTTATGAAGAAAACTTATAGTGCTGTAAATGAAATCTTCATTTGCCATAAAGGGGTCCAACTCCTTTTTTGCCAACAGTCTAAACTATGCACTCATGTGGTTGATGGTTGTACTTAATGTGATGAAGCGTTTTGTAAGATATTGACAACTGTCATATCAGGTTAGTCTTTCAAGCTGCTTTTGAACTATTTATTTATTTATTTTACTTCTATGCTGCATTTTATTGTTTTGCATGTAGTCTTTGCATATTTACTATTTAATTACCATTCTAACAATGTAAATAAACCTTCAGGACTTTACAGTCACTATTTTTTGACATTGTGGCTGCATATCTATCCATATTTTTTGTTAATAGCCTATAATCTGATGTATCCGGAGAATGGCCTCATGTTTCTGAGCTTCTATTTGTTCATGACAGACCAAGTCAGTTTCACTATGGGAAGCAATGAAGTGTTGCATCAGCACTGCTTTTATGGGTGTAGGTTAGTGTGCTTATCTTTGATAACTTCCATACTGCTCTTTTGCTGTGTGTATGGGATGTTGAATGATGAAAGCAGTAGCATAGGTTCAGATGGTCATCACCCTTCGAGCTTTTGCAAATTTTGTAGTAATCAAACATTCTCATTGCATGTCCATTATCATCCTTTTGGGCATTCTTCGTGCCTTTGTAGTCTTCAAGTTGAACCAACTCAACCCTTAGTGGTGCAATCTTTGGTCTCTGATGTACATTGTCAAACCATCAAAATGCATGTTCCCTCGTTTACTTGCCTATTGAGATAAACTTCCTAAAATGCATTGATATTTTGTCTATGCTTCCTCATCACACATGCATCCATCTTAACATTCTCATGTACATTTGTTAACAGTAGCGGGCTAAACTTAAAATGCATTAATTTTTTTGTTTGCCTATGCTTCTTCATTGCATTCCTATACATATTAAATTCTTTGGTTTGTTCATTCAATGTGTCATTTCTTGATGACCTCACACCTTTCAAGGACAGGTTTTATACTTTTATAACCTAGAGATGGCTAAGTGTCATTAACTATGAAGCTTAAGGCATTGCTGATTTTTTAGCTATAATCCAAATTCCACTTTTTGGTTTGGCCACTTTGCACAATCGTGAAAAAGGCATTAGCAAATTGCTTTTGTTGCCCAGTTCTGTATGAATGTCGCATCCACTTTATTCTCGTGACACATCAACCCTGCTCGGTTCTCTGTGAATGCCTTCTCCACTTTCACTTCTTTATTGAAATTTGCTAACAATGTGCAGCTTCATGCAGGCTTGTCTGTACTGCTTGATAGTATCATGTGGCAGAGGTTGTTGTGGCCTGAATTTGAGGTGTTTTGGTTTAACTCTGTCCTAAATCGGAGTTCTGACTGGGGTGTATCCTTTGTCAAGCTGGAGAACTATGATGTCTTGGAATAGTGTATTAGAATGTCCCATAAGCCATTAAAATACCCATATGAATTGGATGTTCATGGAACCATGTTCATCTTCTGACAAAGTGACTTCTGTCATTGAACCTTTGTTAATTTGATAATGCTTTTCTGGGCAAAGTGTCCTTGAGGAATTCTTATTTAATGAGAGTATTTTTTTCCCTGACGAGAATTAATTTTTTCTGTGAATTTCTTGTCGTGATAATTAGAAAATTATTGTTCAATTTTTTTGGATGAACTTCTGTCCTAACAGCTTGGGAAAAGTATGATGATTGTGGTTTTGTACACTTAACGGTGCCCACTGAGTCCTTCTAGTCTTATGTTTGGAACTAGTTTTCACACTCTCTTAATGCCTTCAAAGAAAATCCTGATGATCATTATGGTAAGCAATGGAGGAGGATAAGCAAATAGCAGGAACCAAGCACAGTCGAAGTTTTTAGTAAAAACAAGATAAATAGCATCTGATTGAGTAAAGAAAATTTATTATCCTCTCTCAAAGACACAGAACAGGTTTTCTATTTTTTCCCTTTAGGTTCCGTTTGGTAATGAGGAAAAGAGGGTGGAAAAGTTTTCCACACCTTTTAATGTGATTTTACATCTTTACTACCTAACCAACCTTCTTTTCATCATTGTTAACCATACTTCTAATCATTGTTTATCGTACTATTTTGTCTTTATTCACTCTCTTTCTAATCATTATCTCCTATCACATCATATCATTTTTCCTCTTTTTCCTCACTTTTCCATATTCATTTTTTTTCTCACCTCGTTTCCTCATTGCCAAACAGACCATTTTTTCCAAGAAAACATTGTAGCATTGCATGGTGTTATTCATTACTCAATTTTGAAGCATGTAACTAGTTGATTTTGGATGTCCACTACAGCTACCCCAAAACTTTCTAATATTTTTCCCTCTGATATTACTTATATTTTTCCCTATGATATTAATTATTTCATTCTGTATTTGAATTAAAACAAATTTGGTATTCGATTCTACATTTCCACTCCAAAGGGATGTAGCAAACTTACATATGAGGCAGATGAAATTGGATCGCTGCCCATTGATGGATGTTGGGTTTCTCTTTAACAATTATGCTCAGACATATGTATTCCATTGGTACTTCACATCAGCACTTCCCCGCTCTTTGCTTGCAGCATATCCTCTCTGTGTGGTGAGTTAAAGAATTGATGTTGCATTTTCAGTCAACTATCATCTCCATTTATTGAAACTACTTGCATTTTTCATTTTCATAAGCAACTATCATCTCTGTTGATATATTTGCATGCATTTAACAGCCTGATTATTTCATTCATGGGTAACTATATTTGGCACATCTCTTATGATTTCAGTTTTAGTTTATTGCCTCAGTGAAAAGCTTCATTATTTTCCTTATGAAGTAATTGTTAATTTCTCTAGATTGTTACCAGCCATTTCTGGAGTATTGGAAAAGATGCTAAAGCAAAGTGTAATCCAATATGAGTTTGCTATGGAGCATTTCTTGAGATCCAAGAAGCTTTTATGTCTTACCTCTCAATCTCTAGCTGAATTTCGACTAGTCATGTATAATGGGGACATTGGGAGGGGCTCTAATACAAATTTGATTCAGAACCAAAGGATCTGCTTAAGGTGGAGAAAAAATGAAATTAGGGAATAGAAAGGAAGCATTTGAGCAGAATAAGAATTAGAATAATAGGGAAGAACTTGAAAAGAAGGGGAGAATTAGAGCAACAAGAAAAGGAAATTTATATTACAAAAATCAGTTGAATTGAATTGTCTCATCCCTAATACATGCTACTCTATTTGTAGCAATGAAAGATCAAAAAATTGCAAATAACTTTGTAATGAAAGGTATTGTAAAACAATCCCTATAAGATAAAAATTACAATGCAAATGTCCCTAAAAGATATGCCAAAAAAAAAAAAAAAACCTACTGTATGCATCCATCTCACTGCATTTTCCATCATAATAATTCTATCAACAACAGTAATGATCAAATAGATAGTATAGAATTGGGTTTAAAAAAGTAAAAAACAAAAGAAAGAAATATTGACTCAGATTTTATGAAATTTGAATCATATACCATGGCTACTGCCCTCACTTTGTGCTCCTCTCAGTTTTTAAGGCTAAAAATTGCCACATTGGGCTGACTGACTTTGATGTTCCATAACGAAGTTCATTCCCAAGTTTTGGCTTAAAACCTTTGGGGTCATGGGGTCAGGTTAATATTTTGGTAATGTTCTTCCACCATTGGATTTTCTTTTTCTATGTTTTTTTGAGGTCCATTGGCCGAGAAACTCAATTATCTGTTGAAAACAACTCGTCTATTTGTGTATTTACAAATACTTTCTATTTTTTTGTAAGGTTGGCTATTTTTTCAAGGGTGACATGGTGTCATGTTGAGTATTCGCTGTCGCAAGCTAAACATGAAATCTTCTGTTAAATGCTCTAGACTAAGCTAAATTTACTTGAGTGCAGTGCTGGATGGGTTTGTAACTGGTGTTCCATATAACTGTGAGGCACTGGATGGAGGAAAATTCAAATCCCTTTGAAGACCAGCTTTACTGTTGGTCAACTATTTGAGCCCTAATAATGGCTCAGATTCAGCTTAGTATATCAGGGTAGGCTTGAATGTTGCATGGAACAATTGGTGCTGTCCAGATCCATGGTCAAGCATGCTGGGCACTTTTTGCAAATAAAATTACCTGATACATTTACATCAAGGCCTGTTAAAAATGCATCCATGTGCAGCTTTTTAAAAAATAGATCGACATGCATGCACACATACACACTTCCATGAGTGCAAGCATGCAAGGCCTATGCAACACATGCACACACATATATGTGCATCAACCTGCATGCACACCCACATTCAAACCTGCCCATGCCCACCTACGCACAAAGAAAAAAGGGAAAAAAGGAGTTGCATTACATGAGCTTATCACTAAAGCATAAAAAGATGTCAGAAAATATGCCTATTTCAAGCAGCTGCCATTAAAATGATTTAGTAAAAGATAATCAACAAGAAACTCCAGCAATTTGTTGATTTAGGATTGTGAGGATATTTCAACTTCACAGTTCATGTCTGTCAAATATTAGCATCTACTATATAAATAGGGATCCTTAGTCAAGCAAGGCATTAATTGATGTGTACTTTTAATTTTGCAGCTGGGGGTGTTAGTTGAAAGAAGGATCTTATTGTACATTCTACCAGGTTTCACATTTGTTTTAATCTATTCGAAGCTACCACACAAGGTCTGGTGATAATAATTCAGAATATACTTGAAACGGCTTCTTTTAATTTTTTATGCCTGCTCAGTTTACCATTTCTTCTGATTCCACAGGAGCTGCGTTTTATAATAAGTTCAATTCCCATGTTCAACGTATCAGCTGCAATTGCAGCCAGTAGAATGTATGTACGGTAGATATTTCTGTTTTGTCTTCAGGAAATTCCTTTTTGGACATAAGAGGTTCCTTCTACTTAAGCACTTGCTAGACATACTGCTTATGAATGTCTAATTGATTCTTCTCAGATACAACAACAGGAAGAAGAAAGCTTGGAAGTGGCTTTACCTCATTATGATTGGATCTTTTGTGGTCAGGTTGGTTTGATAATTGTCCGTCTTTGCAGTCATTGTATTCTGTATTTGTGCACTCATATTATCTTCTCTGTAGTCTAGGATGTTCAGTGATAACATTCTTGGCATCATATGAGAATTATCCAGGCGGTTATGCTCTTAAAGCTTTGCATCAGATAGGTAAGGCCATTGCCCTGCAATTCCAATTATTATTCTTTGAACTGTATTTGGTGGATCTATGTTGTTAGAAAACCACTAATGCATGTATCAATGCCCCAGGTGATTTTGGGTTTTTATCTATTTGTGACTTGTGAAACACACTGACTTTCTTCTCAGACAGCTCTTGATAGTCTATTGAGAACCCAGATGTATTCAGCATTTATTTTCTCTGAAGGATACTTCTTACTGGGCATTAGCATGAGGGTAACTTGAACCTCTCCAGATAAAGCTTATATGGCATTAATATATTTTGCACTTCCCAAAACCTACAGACACTTCATCTATTGCAATTTTAAGACTTTTCCCACGAGGTTCAAGTAGTGGTTATGGAACATTGTCTTATTACTTAAACAACATTATTTATCATGGTGTTGTTGTCAAATCACATATGTTTCTTCTACTATAACTGAACAGTCCATTGGAATTTGAGGTTGTGACATGGCCAGCATTTTGTATAAGAATATAACTTTTGCTAATATTGTGATTGGAGTTCTGTCAACCCTTTTTGGGATGCATATTCATGATGATTCTTCAAAACGTTTTCACTCCCTCAGATTAAGGGCTGTTTAGGTGGCATCGAAAAGTTTGAAGGCAATGTCCATGGTTATTGTGATTTTTAGTAGGTGTTTACTCCATTTATGAAGTACTAGTCATAAATCTGGAGTATGGACAGCCTGTCTAGGCAAATGATGGAGTCAGGCCAGAGTATGTTTTATCACTTCTTTTGAAGACTTTGAAGGTACTAGGGAGATGATATCCATAGGGAAGGTGAACAATTCTCATGTACGACATGTTTGTGTTTGCATGTACAATGTGTTTGCATTTTGTTCTCTCTTCAAGGCTGTACTGAATGACTTTCTGGATGTTTCTAGAAAATCCATATAAGCAACCAAGATGCACCTTTTTAGACTTAGAGATCCATTGTTATTTTCTGCCATGTAAGCAAGAAAGATGCATTCTTTATAGGCTTAGAAAACCATTCTTATTTTCTTCCATTACTTGCAGTACATTTTCAGAAGGTTCAGTCAACTTCCTAGCATTTACAAGCCTCTGACACCTATAAACAGACCTATGACTTCAGAATGCTGTGCATCCTGACATTGAGCATTCCTTTGATTTTTCCCTTTGACATGAACACTTTATTGTTTATATTTGGGATGAACAATTTATTCTTTTTTGGTAGGCCATGCTTCTAACAGTACGACAAATCCATGGGTTCACATTGACCCTTTTGCAGCAATGAATGGTATTTCACACTTCTGTGAAAATAATTTCCCATGGAGGTATGGCTTCTTTTGAATTTTGGAGGAAATGTATTACGATGGTAACAAAGTGTTAATTCTGTAATTAAACCTGCACTGTGTTACTATGGTAACAGAGCCTTGATTCTGTAGTTAAACCACAACATGTTCTTTTCTTTTCTTTTTTAGTTTTTCTCTTGTTGTTAAGAAAACTGTGATTTTCATGCTGTTATTTGTCTTTTGTTTTCCTTCTTATCCAGCCATTGCCATTTCATGAGATCCATTTGTTTAAATTTTAGCTTAAAGAGACATTCACGATAACTATACAGTAATAAGTAGATCTTCAAGAATTGATACTAAAAGCAAATCTATTGATATTTGAATTCAGATTATTGGCATCCTTACATGCTAAATGTCCTGGACACCTTAAGGGTTAATCAAAGGCCTGAAAATACCCAGAAAGAATTGGGCCTACAGAATTCTATACAGCAGGTGGTACCATCAATGAAGTTTCTGTTTGGCAAAGTAAAAAAATCCTCATAATCTATGATGTTAAATCTAGACAAGCTGGATAGTGTGAAAACATTAAAGACTTTTTATCGATGGTTTTATGTCTGAGAGGAACTTGGCCAGCAGTGGATAGGTTCATTCTTGACCCTAGTAAGGCATACAAGGGTGAGCTTGCCTGAATCTGACCAGCCTTGGATCTTCAAACATATGAAGGACCAAACTCGACCAAAGGAAGTTGTCTGATTCTTAACCTGCTCAGCCTGGTGATTCCTTGAAATAAATTGCTTTTCAAAATTACATTCCTTTTGAAAGGTTCATTCTGCATAATTATTCTTGTCATGTATGGTTGCAGTTATTCTAAAGAGGAAGGGATTGATATTAAAGAATTCCGGTCCAGAAATTTCACATACCTTCTAAAGTGAGTGTACTTGCCACCAAAAATTTATCTTCTACTGTTTTGACTAATGAATCTAAGGGTAAAGAATGTGAGATATTCCTATCCCATGGATTGCTATTTAAAACAGTTATGATGACCATCCTGGCCATCATTTGGCTATTCTGTGGAATCAATGAACACCCAACAGTTTGTCTCAAGTCTCAGCATATGGGTGTACCTAGCTAGTAAGCAATGAGTCTAATTCTGTGAAGGTTTTCCTTGGTGGGTCTACCATTTTTGCAATTGAAAAGTAACAGATGCCTTTGTAGTACCGTTAAACTGCATGGCAAATGATTATGTTCATATTGGCTTCTTCTTACTATCTTATCTTCTATATTCACAGTGAGTCTTTGTCACCGCCTATTATTCTGCACTTTGCAAAAATTAGATAATTTATGGGCCCACTTTTTGTTCTAGTGTCCAATAGAGTGCTTGATGTGATACTTCCCTATGCCTCTCTATCTTACATGAGGACGTGATCCAGAATAGGGACAGCTTATGATGGTGGTGGTGTATCCATTTCCTGCTGCATTTTTTTTCTTTCGTTTTTCTCTTTTTCTTGGTTGGACCTTTAAGTCACTGCATTGCACTGTCCAAATGGTGACATTTCCTGCTTCAATGGTTTTGATCACCTCTCTCTTATTCTCATGACAGTGAGCATCATAAAATTGATGGGTTTAAATGCTTATTTGCTGTGAATGGATTCTCTAGAATTCGCTTGAGAAAGGGGCTCCTTCCAATTGTACTGGTGAGTTACCATTCATGTTCTTGAGCCTACAAAAAGGCACTAACGTGCAAAAAAGATTTTCATACAATTTGTATGTACTGAAAAATCCACGTTCATTTGGCTGTCCTCTAATTTTCTGGCAACAGATAAAGGAGCCCAAGATATTCATCCATGGAAATTTGAGAAACCAAGATGTTACAAACTCTGAATGGCCTGGCTGTCCTTGATATATGGCCCACTATCGTGAGGAAGTAAAATATCAATGTAAGTTACAGAGGTAGATGCAGTGTTTCTTGAGATTGGAGGCAGCAATGTGAGTTGTTAAATTAATGAATCCATTTGCTACTGAAAGAATGGTAATGGGCTTAGTTCTGAGCTTTGTTCTTACATGCAAGCCCTTAAGATGTTTCAAATCTTTATTTTTATACAACACAAACTTATATAGAATGCTTTGACTGCAGAACCCTGTGCTCTAGAACCCTAGCGGTGAGCCTTTGCTTCCATTCTTTAGCCGCACAATGAAGACTTCTTTTGCCAACTGATCGGACCCAATCCCAACTTTGGCATGATTCATGTCAATGAATAATATGAAACTGGTAATGGGAATCTGAATAAATGAATGATACCCCTTTTAAAGTGACTTGAGCTGAACGCACAATTTCCAATCCAAACCATTAATTCAGTAGTTCGGACAGGTTTCATCAGGGTTCGATCAAAAGTCCATTCATATTTTTTAATATATATATATATATATATATATAAGGGTTAAATCCACCACAGGCATGTGAATTCAGTGGTGGCCCACTTGCTTTGGCTCTGAGGTTTAAAATCATCAAGCCAGACTCCTGGCTCCAGACATTCACAGCAATAGCTTGTTCCCCATGTGTTTGTAATCATGCAAAAGGTCCTTTCCAGTCCCGCCCTGCTTCTACTTTCCTCTTCTTTTCGCCTGCTGTCACGCATTGGTCGCTCGATCACTCCCCAGCCTCATCCATTCCTCTTTTTCTCCCAACACTAAACTGCTTTTCTGACCTGTTTATCTATCTGTGGATCATACAGAAATCATATATTTCGTTGCCTGAATTTTGACCCCAAGTCTCCAATCTTAGCCATCATCGAAATAGCCCGCACGAGAGAGACCAAACGGTAATCAACGAAAAGGCAAATCTCCCACAAGTTATTCGATGAAATGCCAACAAGAAGCGATATAAAATTTAAGGAAAAAGGTGAGCATTTGACAGCTAGGCAGCATGTTGGTGAGGTCATGGTGGCGAATGGTCAGCTCAGCAGCACCCAAGCGGGGGAGGCACTCTCTCCGCTATTTTGGACTTGGACAATGCTAGATTTAATGGAGGGTTAGTTGGGATGCTATCTATCCATCACCCATCGCTTGGGACCCACTCCATCTCTACTGCCTATTTTTTCATAGAAAAACCAAACCCTTTTTTTTCTATTTCTTCTGTTTTTCGTCCAACCAAAATCTGGCCCGAATGAACGGTCAAGATTAATGATGTATTTGCACAGGTGGGTGGGTTGAACGTAGACCGACAGACTCACACGCCGTATCTTCTTCCATCAACAACCTCTTTTCGCCTGCGCCAACCAAATAAATGCCATGCCAAGGCTGGAACAAACTTTAAGATAATCGGCCAAATAAATGCCAAGGTGATCCACAACAAATAAAATGGTCAGGTGACCCTTTTACATGGTTGAACTAATATTGGGATACTAAGGACTCACCTCATATTACACAGAATATATAAAAAAAAAAAAGATGCAATATATTTTTTTCCAATACTATAAAAATAGGTTACTGACAATTTCACCAATATACCATTAATTCTATTGCTAGTATTTTTAATGGCGCATCCAACCTAAGTCTTATATGAATGTGATTTTTGTTATTCATAGGCATTTGAGACAGTTTGATAGGGATTGGATTTATTTTTGAAGCATGGATAAGCCTTTCTGTCATGAGGGCTGCTAGGTGCTGGATAACCGTGGGTGGATTACAAATAAGCGACCTTCCTTTTCTAAGTATCAATGGGAGATTGCCACCTCACCTCAGCTTCAAAAATAAATATGCTTACATAGTCTAGTAACCGTTGTCCGGAATAAAAAGTATAGACTGGGTTCATCCCACCCTATAAAATACTCTAAATATGATTTATTGCCTGACTACTAAAAGATAATCAAATCAGACATTCAGGTGGGTGGCGTCAAATAAAATTTAAAAAATTAGTATTTAGTTCAAAAAAATTATAAATTACTTCTATATTTTTAAAATTTTCATTTTTTATCTACTCAAAAAATATACATTTAATAATTTAGATCATACATATAATATGATATAGATTTCTTATTGGTTTTAATAGTATAAACATCAACCTCTATAACTTTCTTTATTATAGTCCACCTGAATACCTAATTTGGATAATTTTTTGCAGCAAAAAGTAGAAAAATAGTACTTAGAATATCTTATGCAGTGAGATGAACATAAAATCCACTGGGATCCCCTCTCTCTATGAGTCGGAGTACGTTTGGATGATTTGTTGTACTTGAAAATTGTGTTAGATCTTCTAATTATTTTCAACAACCTTATTTTTTAATCATTATTTATATTTTTAAGTATTATTTTTAATTTTCATAAAAACCCCCTTTTGCTAACATCAACATGCATTTGGAATACATCTTTTTAACAATATTTGTAAAACACACCCTATTTATTAGCCCAAGCAAATTTCCCTATCAACCCTTGATGATTTTGCAAATTACCTCTTATTCCCTTTGAGTTAGGGGTGTGCATGGGTCAAGTTTGGTTCGGGTTTGAAATTGCTTAATGCTAACCCTATGTGTAAAATATGTGTCCAACTCTAACCCTTATCCTACTTTTAAAACCTTTGCCTAACCCTTACCCTAACTCTTCAGGTTGACTCGAGTTCAGGTTTTTAATACACACTCAAACATGAAATGGTAGATAAAAATAGCACCTTCTTATGCTTCAATATGATGTCATCATGTTTGTCATGTTGAATCTAGCTCACAACAAATTAGCTAAATGTTAAAATAGTGTACAAAAGGTTATACACTAAATCTGTTAGATGTTGAACATCAAAAGATGATGATTGCATCAATAAGTTATAATTGTAACTTATGACATGTTTTGTAAATGAAAAATGGGATAAAGACATTTCATCCATGAAAGAATTCAAACCTTCAATCCAAGGATTAGCACAAGAACAAAGTTATTCTCAAAATGTTATCCCATACTAGAAGCAATCCATTGACCTTAAGCTTCAACGAAAATTGACAGAACAACACCATTGTGACCCTTATACTCAATCTTGCTAAGCAAACAGAAGTTGGTCTAAGGCATCTCTCATGTAATTGCAATGATAAGGACTAAACAAATGGTAAATGCTCTTACAGTGAAAACACAATCAGTTGCAAATTAAGTTCTTTCTCACCAGGCAATTTTTGAGGCAAAATGATTTCATTGAGTGCTACCCATCTATGTTATGAAATTCAAGCACATAAGTAATGGCTTCTTTTTCTAACAAAATTTTTTTAATGAAAAAAGCATTGACATATTTGTAAGAACAACATTCTAAATATGCATGCTCTGAAAAATACATCAATAAAGAATATGTATTTTTAGCCAACCTCTTTAGCCAAATCTTGTAAAGGCAGAAAAGATAATGAAGTGCTATCAAAGGTTGGCCTAATGTCCCAAAAAGAAAGAACAAAAGAAAAAAAATACCCTAAAGTAGCATCCATTCCATATTGTCTATCAAACCATATTATAATGTTAAACTGTTGTCAAACACTCAAACCATTATAATAACATGAAACCATTGTAAATTAACTTAAAAGCACAAAATTTCTTGATAATTATTTATAACATAGACTCACGTTTTAGAAATATGTTCTTCTAACCGAATTTTCCTTCCCTGAAGAACATAAAAAACAACATCTTTAGCATCTTCATATTATAATGTTTAACTACTTGGTAAAACTTGAAATTTAAATTAATACTTCAAGCATAACATCATAAAGAAAGTAAGACAATATTAGTGATAACAGTAGCTTTCATACTAGAACTTGCATCTATAAAGTGATGAACACATTATTTAATAAGGTGACATATAAACCACTTGTTTTTAAAATAATAAATGAATAAAACTATAAAAATTACTTGCAGACTCCACTCTTGTTTGATCCCCCTCCAAGTGCAACCAATCTTACCCACAAATTAAACTTTCTAAGACATTGGGTGTTAATGGTAATCATCAAGAACTCGCCCTCCAGTGCTAAATGCAAATTCTGATGCAACTATAGTAATAGAAATTATCAATATATCTCGTGTCATTTGAAACAAAATACAATACTTAGATATCACAGACGGCCATCTTAAAACATTAAAGTTGAGAAAATCATCTTCCATTTCATATTCCATATACCGGTCAATCTCCATTTTCAAAACCATTACTTTGTTAATTTTTTAAAATTCTTGATAATCATTACTTGCTTTAATGTTGGAACCAACAATATCCATTGCACTTTGTTGATTAACTTCATGACCATCATCAACAGAAAAATACATTTTCTCATAAATTTGAAACAATTTTCTAAATCCACTATCAAGCTTTTTAATAAGTTCCTCTGCCTTTTCATTCTCATAAAGCTTTGTATAACAAAATGCAACATATGTCATCTTATACCGTGGATCCAAGATACATGCAAAAGTCAATAATAAATTGATCTTTTTAAGCCCACTCTAATATTTGTCAAAATTTCTCTTCATCCTTACAGACATAGCATAAAGGGGTGAAGTTAAATTGCTTGATATTGCATCCAACAATTTCTCAATCTTATAAAGCTCACCAAAAAATTATTACCAATTGTATATAAAGATCCAGACAAATAAATTATAACATCATAGAAGTTCCTTAAAAAATCACAATCAAGTGATGCAACTTCTCAATCTACAATAGTTGGAAGATCCAGTTTTCAAAAACTATTATCCTCTACATCCAAATGCATAAAGACCTTTTGAAATTTTATCGTCCTTTCTAGCATCTAGCATGAGATATGTAGTATTCCATATTGTAAGGCAATCCAAGATAAGATCAGTTATTGTATCAATATTTAGCTTAGTAGCGTACTTTTTGAAGTGTTATTATCTTGAAGAAAAATTTCTAACATATCTCACAATGTTTCGAATATGGTCAATGAAATCAACCTTTTCATCTAATCCTTCTTTCACAGTAAGATTTAGAATATGTGCAACACATCGCACATGAAAGTAATCTCCATTCAATAATAAATCTAAATAACCTAAAAAGCATTGTTTTCATATAACGTACAAAAATGTCATTGGCACTTGTATTGTCAATAGTCAATGTGAAACATGTTTTTTCTAAACCTCATTGAACTAAACATACTTTAAGTGATTGTGCAATTGCTTCACTAGTATGTAGAGACTCTTAACTTATTAAAACTAATAAATTTTTTCTGTATTTCCACTCTTAATCAATAAAATGAGTAGCCACATACATGTATCCCATATTCTGGTTGGAAGTCCAGAAATTTGTTAGCAAGCAAACACTTTGAACATTTTCAACAAAAAATTGTTTTAACTTCTTTATTTCTTCTCATCACATCCCTAGTTACCGTTGTCCTAGACATTATCTTGAACATTGGGTACAATCCATGAAATAAATCTCGAAACCCTCTTTTTTTCCACTGCTGCAAAAGGCACTTCATCAATAATGACATATCTTGCAAGATCTTTTTAAGCTCTTTTTTGATCAAATTTCTAAGTGGATAACTCTTTTCCATAACTAGATTTACTACCTTGGCCTTTTGTGGAAATGAAAAAACTCAACAACCGTTGCTTCCCTCCTCCTCTAGTGCAATTTTTAGCAAAATTTTCTAAATGTCTTTTAAGGCTGCTAGTATCATTTTTAATATTGCACTTCAACTTTGCTTTATAAAAAATACATCTAGCATAATCATCTTTTTCTCCTGCCAATCTAGGCAATTTTTTCATATGTTTCCATACCTCAAACTTCAATTGTGACTTTAATCATTTAGATAATGGCTCAGACTCAAAATTAAATAGTAGCTCACATTCAGAATTGCTCATTGGGATAAGAGAATTTGAAACCACAATATCTTCTTTCATATTGCCTAATAACAAATTATGTATAAGTTAAATAAATATAAATAACCATCTAAAATATGTTCATGCAACCAACAATGTTGCAATGCATATCAATAGATGTCATAATTTAAAGCATCAATTGAACAACAAATAGAGCTATGGTTGCCCACTTTAAACACTATATCCACATATATATAGGTACAAAATTCATCATAAACATCCATCACAGCGTCCTTCAACCACCAATTGCACCTAATCAATCCACATTACGTGCACTAATCACAACCCACATTCATGCACTAATCACAACTAATCATCATATTAGGGGTAAGGAAGAAGAGAATTAATTGATCATCATATTCTATAAATATTTAATTGAGAAGTCTTAAGCATATATTTTATAAATATTGTCTTACACGAGCACTAAGCAAGGTGGCTACTCTCCACCTAAAGTTTTTACTTTTAAAAATTTGGATAAGACCATCTATGTTCCAACTTTTATCTACCATAATGGATCCAACAGAGTGCCAAACCAGACATGGTCATTCTTTTTTCTTTTTCTTTTTGTTCATGCATGACAACAAGTGAGAGATAGAGGGAGAGATGGGGAGAGAGAAAGATAGAGAAAGAGAAATAGATAAGGATTAGGGGGAGAGAATCACGAAAGAGACAAGTGAGAGAAAGATGAAGAGAGATAAAGGGAGAGAAATAGATAGGGCTTAGGGGGAGATGGGAGACAAAATCAAAGAGAGAGAGAGAGAGTGGTGGCATGAGTGTGAACTGTGAAGTGTCAACTATGAATTGTGATGTGAATGTGTGAAGTTGTGTTATGAACAACAGAGAGAGAGAGAAATGGGTTATCTCGCCGGCTCCTCACCGTTAGCAGTCCATCGATGCTACCTCCACTTAGTGCTCTCTACTCCAACAATTTAGGGCACAAGAAGAAGAGGGAAATGAGAGTAGAAAAGAAATGAGAAAAAGGGAAAGGGTGTCGGAGAATGGGCGATTTAGCGTTTTTGGTTTTAAAAAGAAAAACAGTGATCGGATTTGGGTTTGGGTTCAATCTAGATACCTAAACCTACCATTTAGTCGGGTTTGGGTTGGGCTCTTCCCGGTTTGATTGCTATTACAAAATTAACCCTAGCCAAATTCAGGTTGGGTTTGGGTAGGTTCAAGTTGAACCTGAACCCATCCACACCAATAGAGTTTCTTATAGGCAGCATAAGTAAAATACTTATATTGGTAGGTGCTAAGCAGAAGGTCGAGAATGAACTAATCTATTTTATTTTGGGGAACTAACTAGAAACAAAACTGAGGAGTGCGCCTTCTGTGTAAAGTAGTTTTTATGAATATTTAAAATTCTAGCCTAACTCTAATTCAAATGTAAATAATTTGGGTTGGATCTAAAAATTTGAGTCAATTTTAATTAATAAATTTAATAATTTCTTAAATTAAATACATTAGTTTTAAATCTATGACATGATCTTAGATAAAATGATGTTATTATCAATGTAAATATGTAAATGCGCATCTGATTAGTGTATTCATGATAAAAAGGTAATTAAATCTTGAATTTTCTATTTTTTTCATAAATTTGTTAATGGTTTCTTAAGACTTTTAGCCAGTCATTTTTGAGATGTAATGGCTAAGATTTTGAAAAATGATGAAAATATTAAAATAAAAACACTCTGCAAATCGAGCTGAAATTCCTAACTTTTGCGAACCTAAGGTTAAAAATCTCGACTCATCCCTAGCTCAGAGAAAGTTTTAGTTTTTTTCTTTTCTCCTTAGTTTATTTATTTTAACAAGGAAGGGTTGGAGTGAAGATCCATCCGGGTTCTGGAAGTTAGGCCACGTGACTCACGATGTGCACGTCTTTTCATTACATGTAGATGATGTTTGTACAATTTGACCCATTTCTGTTGGAATTGGATTAACTCCTTTTAATATTTCCATATTTTAGGCATTCAACTTCTTAGTATTCTTGAGCTCTAGCGGGTTGGATTATTCATTTATTTATTTCGTATGTGCGCGCGCGTTCGGTCTGAGGTAGAAGAAATGTAAAAAGGTGTAAAAATAAAAAAGATAATGATGTCATCACTTTAGAGATTATAGTAGTCATAAAGTGAATAAATATAAAATAAATATTTTTTTAGAAGAAGTAATAATATTAATAAGTATAGAAGTTATGAATGATTAAATATACAAATAAGGCAATAAAAGTTTTTACCTTTCTTTTGCCATATAGGACCTATTGTTTATGTTTTACATCAACAAACACATCCTAGTGGGATAGTCTATTAGGAAAAAAGGTATACATGAAAAAAAAGTGTATTATAAAAGTATAATAGGAAATTACATTAACAATGTAAATTTTTTAATAAAAAAGAATAATAAATTATTAAAAATATAAATAATGATAAAAATTGTTAAGGTAATTAAGATTACACATCAACATATGGATCTCAAAAAAAGAGTATAGTAGTGTAGTCCTTTCCAAATTCCAAATGTATCCAAATAAAGCTTATAGGTGAAATTTTTTATTTCTTTATTCCTCTTTCCGGGTCAAACATGATATTTATCTATTTTTAACTAAGTTAACAGTTATATATTTTTTATTATTACCTGCATTTTAATCATTATCTATATTCCTTCACTAAGAGTATATTTATTTTATCTCTATTTACTATATTTATTTTTTTATTTGTCATGTCATTTTCTCTCCTGTTCTTGGTTTTTCAACTTTCATCAACATATCAAAACACACCTAAGTTTCCGTACCACACGTGCCAAGCCAGGGCATGGCTTTTGACTCCACATCGTGCTTGGCCATGCAGGAAATCACGCCGGTTATGATGAGATAGGATCAGAAAGAGCATGATGCTCTCTCTCTCTGACATGTGGCAGCTCGGTAAGAAATGGGTCAGAAGATTTTATTTGTAAAATCTAAACGGTTCATTTTTTTTATTCAAAAATTAATTTTGTGAATTAAAAAACCAAGTAAATTGATTCTTTCATATGAGCTGTAATAATAGAAAAGCTAAATATTTGTTTTTAAATTACTATTTAATCTACTTAAATATTATATTATTATAATTTTTTCAAATATAAATATAAATTTTATTTTTAAACATCATTTATGAATTTGATTATACATATAAACATTAGAATTATTAACATAATTGCCACATATATGGGCTGTCTGATTCCTGTTTCTTGGTGATAGCTAGATCGGGTTATATGGAAAACCCATGATTTAAATTCTTATTGTGAGGATTTTAATTTAGGAAAAATGATTATTTTGGGGGCATTTTTAAGTATTTGAAATCTTAACACTAATATTCTAAATTGTATTTGTATAGGATGTATGTCATAAAGAATGTCTATGACATTTGTATTTGAAATACAAGCTTATATTAAAAAGAATAAGATTATTATTATTAAAATAGACCTTTTTATGATTAAAAAAAGTATATGATTGAAAATGTAGATAATAATATGAAAATTTTAATTTATTAAAATTTATTATAATGTTGCATAAGGTTGATAAAATCTTCAGTCACTTATGAAAATCCCTAAATGATGAAATCCGCATAGAATTCAACCAAACTAATAAAATATAAGAAAATCTTTTGATTTATGCCAAAAACCCAATTACAAAGACAGTTGGAAACCAATCGTCAAAATCTTACATACATTGGTGTTCGGAGGAGAATGTAGAGCTATACTCTTGCACCTGGAAATTGTAAAGTCATATTCGTCCACAAGAAAATGGATGACCATTTACATGAAAAATAGCTTTTGATTGAAAATAGAAGCAAATTTGGAACATTGCCAAAGAAAGTGTCAATGAGTCCCAAATTTAACTTCGGACATTATAAACTCACTTTCGGACGTCACTACAATTCAGTCATGCAACCAAGGCAATCATGTGTCTTCTAAGTTCGAAATCTTAACTTCGAATACAGTAATTCATTTTCAGTCATAACCAAATCAAGTCTATTGTAGGCAAAACGATTCACGTAAGTTTGAAATCTTAATTTTGGGACATAGATGCACAATTCGGACATTGCCAAATGCCTTCAAACAAAGAACCCGTGAGAACACTTCAACAATCAGGAAATCTTGATTATTCTCTCGCATTTAATGATTGTCATCTTTTCCAATAAATAAATTTTAAAATCAAGTATAAAAGGAGAAGTAAGAGACCATTCAAGAAAAGAAGAAGTAATTCAAGTCAATAAAATAAGAAAAGAGCATTTATAAAGCATTTACATACATTCAAGTTTTTCTTCTAAAATTTTACAACTCGGATACGTTAATTGCAAATATGCATTTAAAGTCCTATCACTTACAAATCTCTAGAGTTTGATTTCAAGAACCTAACTATTTTATTTATTTAGTGATTTTGTATTTATTCTTTATATAAATTAGCCTAATTAGACGCATATTCCTATATAAGTTTCTCTTAGTATAAGTTCATTGTCTAACTTGGAAACTAATAAGTTCATTAGTAAGCTTGGAAACTAACAAGTTCATTGGTCAACTTAAAAATCAAGAAGTTCGTTAGTAAGCTTAGAAACTAACTGTTGTAAGAGTTTATTGGTGATCTTGAGAAAACCAACAAGTTCATTGGTCAACTTAGAAACCAAGAAGTTCGTTAGTAAGCTTGGAAACTAACTATTGTAAGAGTTTATTGGTGTTCTTGAGAAAACCAACAGTTGTCAATAGAACCTAAGTGCAGGAAGTAAAGCTGACTTAGAGAGTAGAGTAGGTACTAGGTTGGGCCAAATCATTATAAAAATGTCCTCGTCTAAGTGTTGCGTAATTTGTTCTATTTATGTATAACACTTTATTGGCCATAAATTTTTAAAATTTCAATTCACCCTCCATCTTGAATAGTGTTTAGAAAGTAAGATCAAACTAGCTGGTTCGACTAGTCGAATTGGGAACCGATCACAACACCAGTCTGATTGAGCCCGGCCACTAGTTTTCCCCATCAAACCACTAGATACGACGAAACCGACCGATTCAACTGGTAGACTAGGAATTGCTGATCCACTAATTTCTACATTTAAAAAAAAATAGAAAAAATATTTTTAAAGAAAAGGTCGCAATGGGCACCCACCCAAACGAAAGAGGGAAATACGTTAGATTAGAGTATTTCCCCCCAAATCGCCCATGCCTCCCTCATGTGTGACCTCGTCTCCCTTACTAGCGACTGTTGAGTGCATGCAATTTCCCCGCCAATCAGTCTCAGGTAACATCCCCCTCTCTCTCCCTCTATTGACCCACTACCTAGCTTGTAGATGTTATTGTTGCCCTCCCCCCACCTGCCTAGCATGCTGGGGCTGCTGGCTCCCCCCCTCTCTCTCCCTCTATCTGCCCACTACCTAGTGTGCAGCCACTGCTGCCACCCTAACCCCCTCCTGCCTAGCAACTGTGGCTGCAAAATCCCTCGCCCCCCAGCTCTCTCTTGATCTCCCCTACCCAGCGTGCCAATTTGCTAGCCAATGTGCCACCTCCCTCCCTCCCTCTCTCTCTCTCTCTCTCTCTATCTCTCCCTCTCCCTCCCCCAGTGGTGCCAGATTTTGAAAGTTGAGGAGATTGATGCCCATTTGGCAAGACCTTGGAATGCCAAATGGGTTCATTACATCTTGGGACTAAAAATGCCCATTCCACTTCTAACAGACTTTGAT
This sequence comes from Pouteria campechiana, assembly GCA_036873735.1. Classification (NCBI taxonomy): domain Eukaryota; kingdom Viridiplantae; phylum Streptophyta; class Magnoliopsida; order Ericales; family Sapotaceae; genus Pouteria; species Pouteria campechiana. The sequence continues at coordinate 26,736 of JAYJMB010057943.1, read as the reverse complement.
GCCCATTCCGCTTCTACTAAAAATTTCAAGACCTTGGGTTCATTGCATCTTGGGACCTGGAATGCCATGATTAATGGCTATTCAAAGGCTAGAGATATTGAAATGGCCACCTCTCCCTCTCTCTCCCTCTCCTTATTTTAAATTTATTTTTTCATATATTAAATTTGTTAATGTGTTGTATAATTTTTCTTAACGATTACTGTGGTGTTAATGTATTTTTGTATATTGGTGTGTTAATGTGTTTGCTTATTGATTGCCGTGTTAGATTGTTTATTATATATTTTAGGTAATATATATTTTTAAAAAATTAAATAAGTAAAATAAATATTACATCATAATTATATCAGTTGACGTTATTGGTCCAAACCAGAGTGCTCCACGGATTGAACCAAAACTGGACACTCAAATAGTTCACCCTCCTATCCAATTTTCTAAACATTGCTCTTAAGCTACTATTGGAAGATTAGTTCACTGAAGCAATGAACCACTGAGGATTTTTGGGTCCCACCCAAGCAATGCAATGCAATGCGAGAAGCTCGATTCAGTGCTGACGTGCCGCATCGACGCGTCGTGCAGCCAGGGAGTAACATGAAGGGTGGGAAGACGATAACACCGGAGACAGCTGGCGATCGTCGGCGATTGGACTTCTCCGGCAACTCTAATGTTTTTCCCAGCCAGACCCAAGCCATTCTCGTCGGCAGCAGAGAAACTGTTGGGGCAGCGTCGCCGGCAGCGAGGAAGAAGACCGCGACAGCAGCCTGTTCTCCATCTTTCGGCGATTGAAGGCAAAGATCCGGTAGGAAAAAAGGTTGTCTGGCATCAATACAACATCGGAGATTTCATGACCGGAATGGATCGACCATTCGATGGTCGAACGGTGGCATCGTGACGATGATCTGCGGGTAAAATCGATGGGAGTTTCCGCACACGGCTGAATTTTTTGGCTACCGGAAAGGACAATCCAACGCGGCAAAATCAGGGCCGGCGTCAAAACAGTAACACTGAGTCTTTGAACGGAATAGATTTATTGGTCGATGGCAACGTCGCCGGCAGCGAGGAAGCAAGGAGTATCAACGCCCTATTCTTTACCTTCTGGTGACCGGGGTCAAGGATCCGATGCGGCAAATGGCCCTTGGAGATCAAGACGTCGATGAGAACGTTGTTATCGAAGCAGATTAGCCGATCGGTGGTCAGACCTTGACATTGCAGCGGTAACTTGCAGCTAAAACGACGGGCATTAAACGTTTTTTTTGAGATTTCTGGCGACGGGAAGGGAGGATCGGCGGCAAAAGCACCCACGCCGAAGTCGGAAAGTAACCGTCAGCTTTATGGCCGTCATGGATTGCCTAATGGACGGTCAAACATTGACGGCGAACCCAATGACATTGCGAATTGGTCTGTCTGAGAAGCAACGATCGTCGGCGGTAAAGTGATGACGACGGCTATTACATGACGTCAAAAACGTCGACAACACAAGGACAATCCACCGGAAGTAGCCGTTGAATCGATCTTCTCCCGTGCCGTCGCTAACGTGCCATGCAGATGGGGTGGTTTAGCCGAGCGGTCATCGTCGATCTCCCCATGCCACTGCTAATGTGACGTGCGGATGAGAGGGACCTACCGCTCAGCCGACGACGTCAAGGACGAGCAACAGCCTGAGCAGTGTGAATGTAGCGTGTGGAGGAAGAACGGTCGTCCGCTGCCCCAACGGAGAGACGGTGCGGTGAGGTGTCGCACGGTGGAAAAGTCAGGAAGCACACCTAATGACGCGTCGTGCACTTGCTGACATGCCAAGCCACCGCGGTCTCCCCTTTGCTGACAAGGTGCGCAATCGAGATTCAGCCGACCTGGCATGCGGGGGAGACGCCTTGGGCGAACATGTTGCGCAGCCTAGGTTCTTCATCCACGTTGGCATGTTTGCCAGGATGGCGGGCAGTTGATATAGCGTAGAGACAGGACGGGCAGCGGCAAGAAGCCACTCCGCAATCCTGTTGATGCGCCGAGTAAATGGAGGATCATAACTATACAAAATATTTTAGAGGGTTGAAATTAATGGGTGTATTAACTTTAGACTTTCGAAGATATATGTTTAAAGGCTATATCAGAAAGAGAATTCAAATTTTGCAGCTTATTAATTGCATAGTACCTATGACAGGCATGTATGCAATTAATTTTATTCGTGGCAATTAATTTTGCTAAAAAAATAATTTAAAAGATTATTTAATTTGGATTGGCCAAAGGCATAAATGAAAAATTCGAAAGGGTTTCCCAAGATGCTTCCATAGTGGAGCTAGAATTTCAAAAATGCCCCCACTGGCGAAGCTGGGCATATTTTCCAAACGAATTCCCAAAATGCCCCCACTAGTGAAGCTGGGCATATTTTCCAAAGGATTTCCCAAAATGCCCCAATGGTGGAGCTGGAATCCCCAAGATGCCCCCATGGTGGAGCCAAAATTTCCAAAATGCCCCCACTGGTAAAGCTGAGCATATTTCCAAGAGTTTCCCAAAATGCCCCCATGTTGGAACTAAAATTTCTAAACTACCTCCAGAGGACCCAGAGCCTATAAATACCCCCTCCCTCTTCTTGAGAGGAGGATTTTTTGGGGGAGAAGAGAGAACCTTTGAAAGGAGAATTCTCTTGGAGCTTGGGGAAGGAGTTCGAGGAATCTTCAAGAGGCAGGTGCCTCACTTGACACCAGTGACCTTTGGCCACTGGTAATCTATCTAGTGCCTGAGGGCACTTTGTCATTGCCCCACCATGGTACATACATGAGTCTCACCCATGTTATGGTAATGGTGGGCCCCATATGGCCAATGGATAACAAAATAACACTGATTTAGATATTCTAAATACATTAAAACCTATTTGAATCTTGATTAAACCACGTAACTACCCCATAAATTAGGAAATTAATGACATCATCTAAGAACTACCATTAACATTAATCACTATTATTAGTGTTAATTATGATTAGGCTTAATTAACTCAAAGTGTAATTAGGCTTAATTCTTATAGTCTGGATCTTCGATCTCTCACAGTATAAACGGCAGAGATCGCCCGCATGCAGTTTTCTACGGGATATTATAAAACACCACTCACCAACTCATTCAAAAGCCTAAGTCTAGGACCGAGTCACTGAGTCATGACTCACTGAGTCAAAACTTAGCAACCGTCACTCACCAACTCATCCAAAAGCCTAAGTCTAGGACCAAGTCACTGAGTTGTGACTCACCGAGTCAAAACTTAGCAACCACCACTCACCAACTCATTCAAAAGCCTAAGTCTAGGATCGAGTCACGGAGTTGTGACTCACCGAGTCAAACCTTAGCAACCGTCATTCACCAACTCATTCAAAAGCCTAAGTCTAGGACCGAGTCACTGACTCACGACTCATTAAGTCAAACCTTAACATATACCATTCATCAAAGCAACCAAACCCAGTCAACCTGGCCCACTCTTCCTAAGCTTATCATGGGTAATTGAGAGAGCTGAGCTAAACCCAGTTAACCTGGCCTACTCTTCCTAAGCTTCTCATGGGCAATGAGAGAAGGCTTAACCAAACCTAGGTCACCTGTGTTCTTCTGATCTCTTTCAGGTCTAAAACACAATAAAAATCACCCGGTCCTGAGTCCTTCCGGGATATGCCAATTGGGTCATAAAATATCTACTGTCTCTATGATTTCTTATAGTCTAAACAATAAAAATCACCCGGTCTTGATTCCACCCAGGACAAACCAATCGGATCAAAACACACATTTTTTGAGTTGACCCAATGTCTAGCAACCTAATCTAAAACCGTGTCATCCCATCCGCCCATTGACTTGAGGCGATCTCCTAAATATTAAGTCATCACAATATGCTCGGCGATCCCAAAGATAGTACATATCTATTTTGAGAGAAAGCGTGTGATTTATTTTTGGATTTCTAAGATGCATTATACTTTTCCTTTTAATCAAAGGTTTTCTCCATTGTGGAGATGTAATTAGGACCACTTATGGTCTGAGATATGAATATACAATTCTTCCGATGTACATGACAAGTGTAATCAATTGAGAAAAATCAATAAAAATGAAAATTATTTAATTTATTTGAAAGATGACCAATATCATGATGTTATCTCATTTTTGTCATCGATACAACTACCATTTGAATAGGACCAACCGGTCATGGACTGACTACGCACGCATATTTTTTCAAAACATGACTTATGGATTAGGAAACTGCATGAGACTTATTTACAAATGCATCTCATATGTAACCTAGGTGATGTGGAATCAAAGACATATCCGACTTCTAATATTTTCTCACCTAGCTTGATACCATTGTATAACAAGGCCTACCTAGGGCCACTCCCATAAGATATTGTCCGCTCTGGTCGCAAATCGACTATTCGCAGACCGATTGTGCCACACAGATTTTCAAAACATGTTTTGTGGGTTAGAAGATTCCGTGAGACTTGTCTACCAACGCATCTCACCTGACATAAGCAATGTAGGATCAGAGACAAATCTGACCCCCATCAAAAATAAATAAATAAAAAGTTCTTTTGAAATTTTAAGGGAACCCCTTCCTTTAAACCATTTTCCTTGTTTAAATAGGGGCAAATTATTTCTAATGATGATAGGAGTTAAGGATGTTAACAAAAATAAAAATGTTATCAGTAAAATAATAAATGAAAATAAAATAAATAGACATGATGATGAAAAATATAAATTACTATGAAGATATTTATAGGTATTCACACCATAGAAACTAGAAACTAGAAGATTTTTGAAAGGGGTTGGAAGCCTCCATCCATATTCCAAACATATCCAATACGATTTTATTAATTAAAAAAGTGTGGTGTATACTACAAATATTCTTGATGGACCACATATCAACATCACATGCCAGGCGAGCATCAAGGACAAAATTCACCCCCATTTTCAAACTTACTGCATCACACCCACTGCCTAAACAACAGACAATCGAAGTTGTATTCTCCACACAAACAAGCCATGATTGGGACTAGAAGAAGAAATACTCTATCAACCCCATTATCTTGTTGACCAACTTCCAAGTAAGCCATTAGATCGGCATATTGCAATATCCGACGCACAAAAGCATTACACTAGCTTATTTTGTCTGTCTCATTGCCTTTGAGGGCCATTGCCAGCCATGTTTTTGGCCGTTCTTCTTTGGTGGGAACTGACTCTTGGTTTTAACCGAGGGAAGGATTTCTCTGCCTACCGGCAATTAGGACGGCCTTATCTGATCTTCTGGTTGGGTAAGAAGGCATTTGATCAGATGCCAATGTTGTCAGGACACGTGGCAAACAATGCATGAATAAAGCAGACGGACTTGAAGTGGACCCCAACCCCAAATTCATAAATTCCGGAAGACTTTAACGTCAGGTTGGATTGTGAAACTAAGGGTGCATTTGTAATTTTGTATCGTCATAATAACATGGAGGTGCGTTTATTGGGAGGTAAAATCCCCTTTTCTTAATTTTATGTTGGTGTGACATTTAATTAGTTTTATCTACTTATAATAATTTAACTTTTCATATTATTGCCTATTTTTTGAAAATAATTATTTTGTCTTCATTCACCTCATTAACGTCATCATTTTCTTTTTCCCACTCATTTTAATTTTTTCCCCTTTTACTTCCTTTTTATCTAAAATTAAACACACCCAAAATGTTCATGTAGGTATATTATAAAGAAAATAATAAGGCTTTTTAAATGTAACAAGTCGGGATGATAATTGAAAATATAGATGAGAAATGACAAACTAAGTTTATTAAGATTACATCAATGCCGAGCATACCCAACTTACTAATAACATGATCAAAATCCGAGAAGTTTTATTAATTGAACAATTAAATCAAGAGGTAAGATATTAATGGGATTTTTAAAAAAATTTTTTTTTTAGGGATGCCATGCAGGTGGGGAATTTAGTTACACACACGGGGATTGCTGTGCAGTGCTGGAGTACGAAGAAGAAGCCTCCTCCATTGCCAATGACTCGAATCAAAGCAGCATGAATTCACGTGGGGACGCAGCAGGCCCGCAGAGGGCTACTCACATTCGCCCCAAGCAAATTAAAACTGAAAAACTGTAACCTTGATCATATTAAAACGATGCATTTGTTAGCCAACGGCTATGAACTTCTTCGATCTACAATTTGGACGGTCTAGATTAGATCAATGCAGTAAATGCGGTGGAGCTTGCAAATGGCCATTGGTTGGACGGCAGTATATATGCACGGGCGAAACACTGGTACTCCGGCGGATTTGCGCTTGATGATAGGTCGGGACACTTAAAAAATGTCGAAAATTCTGCATATTAAAAAATGTCGAAAATTCTGCATATGCGATTGCAGCACGCGTCTAATTGTAGATTCGTTATCAAATATCAACCTGAAAACTAATTATATCAATAATTTATATAAAAAATATTTAAAACCTTTTTAAATGAATTTTTGGGCAATTCATTGCACTTTCTTTCATTTTCAACCTTCCTTTTAAGTAGAGAGCTTTTTTGTGCACAGATAAACGATACTTTAATTTTATGCTTTTTGCCAGTAATTCTATTTTATCTCATTGTTATCTATGTTTTCATATATTTTCTAATTATTAAATTTATCTATTTTAGTTTTTATTTTTTTAAATTTTCTATTTCATGAGAAGTAGAGTGGGTATAATGGACGGTTCATGGGATCACTTAATACCTACCCTACTATTAAAAGAGGAATAGCATTTTTTTTGTGAATTTTTCTTTTAAGAATTTCTTGGGAATTGGAAAATTTTGTATAAAAGAAAAGGAAAAATAGAATTTAAAAAAGTAAAAAAAATAGATAAATTAACATTATAAGATAATAGATAATAATAAAAATAAAGTAAATAAAGATAAATTAGATAAATTTTATATTTAAAAGGATTAGAAGTAATGATCTAAACTATATATAATATGAGGGAAAATAGGATTATTGAAATATATAAATATAATATTAATTAAAAGGATGAGAAGAAAGGTAAAAAAGATAATTGTTTTTTGCTTTCCTCATAATATTAATTAAATATTATATTAATTGAATGAAAAATATTTTATTTTGTTGTTGCTTTATTTTCCCACCGATATTTTTGTCTTTCTTTTTTCTAAAAAATTATTAATTTACCATGATTAAATATCACATAATATTTATTCAATAAACCAACCACCGTTGGTATTTATTGTGCTCCTCCTAAATTTCTAAAATGATAATTTTGAAGTGGTTAAAAGTATGCATGAGATCAAGTAAGAGTGCTTATTTGGATTTTACTAAAATATCAAAGTTTGCGGGAAATGAAACGTTTATGCTTGTTTATCGAATAAATATATAAATTAGAAAGATAGTATATTAATAATACAATTTTTTCTATGTTATATTTTAGAATAATATAACATTTTAACTATCATAATAATTTATTTTTTATTATTATCTATATGTTTACTTTTTTATCATTTAATTCAAATGTCTTCATTGTGTAATCAGAATCGGACCAAGTCGAAGATTAGCCAAACCAGTTCAATTGTGAATCGGTTGGTTGATTTTTAATAGAATAAAAAATAAATTAATATAGTATAATATTATAATAAATGATCTATATATTTAGACTAATATCTGTAATTAAAATTTTTAAAATTATATTGTATTATTTTTTTAGAATTTTTTTAAAAAGGTTCAACTGTTGAACTATGGATATAACCTAAAAGAATATAAAAAGAAAAGAAAAAGAAAAAAAGGTATTTGTCTTCTGCTTTTTTATTGTATTGATTATTAAAAATTATATTAACTAATAAAATAAAGAAAGCTTTCATTTCGCCGTTGCTTTCTTTTTCGTCTCTCGTGGCGTCTTTTGTCCTTTCCCGACTTTTTCTCATAAAAACCATTTACAACTTTGAGGTGTGGATGCTGCACCATTCTACTTAATATTTGCACCCACAATTTTAGACATTGTAGTACAAATCTGTCCACAAAAAATCTTCCCTTTGATATATTTGAGTCCCGAGCGTTTCCATGTACGAGCAAAGCCTAAAGTAGCATAAAAAGACAAATCCTTTAGTTCTTTCTTCTTTTCTTTCCTTTTTTTCTTCTTTCTTCTTTCTTTTTTTTAATCTTTTTCCTTCTTTTGGTTTCTATTCTATTCACTGGGTTGTGATTCAGTGCTGCCAGTGGGTGCTGATTTCTGGTGCTACCTTCTTATTGTGGCTCTATAATACTATTATTAGATTCAAGCTATATATTATGTTTAATATCATTTATTTTTTCCATGCAAGAAAAATCTCTTTCATTAAAAACTTAGAATGCTTCACTATTCAAAACCATGTTATATCATATATTAAAAGTAAATAATCATTTAAAATTGCAATGAAAACAATTAAAATATGATGAAATTACTCGAGTAAATGGGAAATGTGAAATCAATAGCCTTATTAGTAAGATGGATATGGTTGAAATGAAATGGAATAGAACTAAAATAATGTTAGCAATGCAAAGGATAATGTCAACAAATAAAGTTAAATAGATAAAAAGATGATAATTAAAAATAGAAGTAATGATAAAAAAATAAAGTTATTATGGAAAACACCAGTAAAGTTAAGCTTCATTCGTGGAACACAGAGATTACTTAGTTTGGATCTAATAACAATATTAAGGTAGGCCCAAAATGAAAGGATAACACCAAGATCTCAATCTCAATGCCTTTTCTACCTCAATTTCTTTATTTTTCTTCAGCTATTATAATTCACTGAAAATTTCCCTGTGTATCATGTGAGGACTTTGATGGTCAACAAGAATGGGCGACTTCTGAAAGAGAATTCAGTGCTCTGCAAGCGTGCGATGATTCATACGCAGGCGCCCAAAATTAGTGGCAGTCAGCTTGAACCTAATTAGAACCATGAATTCAATTTAGGCATGCTTGGATTGGAAGTAATCTTTTCTACTTAGATCCAGGTTGGGTTAGTGCCAACCATGGAAAATATCTGCTCACCCATGCCAGTTTTGATGCTTGCAACCCTAAAGGCATGGAATTGGGCTGGGTATACATTTATGCCTTATAGCAGCTTATGAAATCATAGAAATGAAATGAAAATATTTTTTGAATATAGACTTTTCATTAGGGTATTTACTGAAATATATAAAATCCAATATTTTCAGACCATAAACCCATTGCAGCTGAAACTATAAGTATGAAAGAATTGTTGGAATAAAGATATTTTTTTACTGGCCTATTTGATTACAGGTTGGCTGATTATGCTAGAATTGACTAGAAAGGAATTTCCTTTAAATTTTCTTTAAAATTCCAATTTTTAAGGTATAATTGACATTTGCTGACATTAACAATCTTACTTTTTCCATTCTTATCTATAATTATAGTTATAGCCTTAGTTTATTTTAACTTTATTTGCTTTATGATTTACATTATTTTCTGTATTATTTCAATTTTTTTCTCATACTTTTCAGAAACCAATTATTCCTAAAATTAAGAAAAAAAGAAAATAATAGTAGTAATATAATAATGTTAGTTTAAAGTAAACAAAGGCAAAATATATGAGCTTTTTTATAAATAAAAAATAGATAATAAGGAAAGAAAGGTTAAGTTGGTATACAAAATTAAAAAAATACAAAATTCAACATTTCCATGCTAGAAATCCACTGCAACTAAAGTGATAATGCTAAAATTAGCGTAGTTTAATATCTAATTAGTGGTTATTTTTTTATTCTAAATTGGAAAACAATTGGCTTGACCATCCAATGTCTTTCTTGTCACTCAATTCAACTTCTGACTTAATTGGCTGCAATTTAGTTGGTTCAATAGACTTTAACTGGTCTTTATTGACGACTGAATGACTCCCAATGCACCATTCATTGCCCTGCCAGAGTCGTTGCTTGACTCATGGGATCCGGCATTCCTCCTCAATTATTCAGGTAGAGCCCTTGCAATTAATTGTCTGTTGTTTCACCGTGGTAACAGTACCACAAATGAACGGACAATCTCTTGGACCATCCATGCTAAAACCAAAAATTGCTGATTTAAATAGCTTGGTTGACCACTCATGGCTGTCCATCTCCCCATTATTCAATGACCCATCGCTTGTTTTGTTACATGGTGAAAATTCTTCATTTGGTAATGCACTAATCATATTTTATATCATATGTTTGGCTAATATTAAAAAAATTATACTCTTTGAAGACTTGGGCAGGCCACAATCAATTAGACGATTATAATAGATGCATATTTACTTTCAAATAAAATAAAATTTATGATCCATTTAAGTCTCCGAATGAGTTTCTAATTGATTATTCATAAGTATGAAAGATCAATTAGAAACTTGTAGATCATACGAGTGTGGAGAAAATTTTCGCACGTCCATATTTATTTTTAAGCGATTCTAACTTGTGTGTTACAAACATTTTTCTCAAATTAATATTAACAAATATTTTTAAGTATAATAGTCAGATTAAATTTTAGCCAATTATCCTTTATAGTCAAAATCGTGAAGTTTCCATGGAAAAAATTCCATTGAATTATTATCCATATATATTTTATTGTGATTATCTATTTTAATCTTACTTTTTTCTTAATTACTATATGTATTTTATTAGAATAGTCTATATATTTTACTTGTATTTATCACTTTTATTTTGCTAATGTTTTTGTCTCTTCTATTACTCATGTCTTTTAAGATTAATATTATATATTAACTATCTTTATTGATTTTTTTATCATCATTATGTGTATTTTTAACTATTGAATAACCTATCTTGATGACATTGGCACGGTACTGTTGTACTTTTTTATTACACCCTTTGTCTGTTATACTCTATCCAAAGAGACCCTTATAATTTTTATTTTCCTTTTATTTAATATCTTTTGAATGGAAGGGTGGCTGGTTGAATCAAAATCTGAATTTAACTCAAAAGGAAAAATTATATAAAAATCATGTTGAGTTGACTAAGTCAGAGGTTTGAATGGGTGAACCCATTTGAACTGAAACACTCTCGCAGACACTTCATTTTAATCGTCACTCCCAATTTTAAAAACATTGTTGAAATAAAATAAAATAAAATAAAACATTAATTAAACATGTGTTTGGGTATGACTAGGCTTTGGATTAGATTTTTGTAGAAAGCATGACAAAGAGTTTGATCTCATTTAATGAAAGATATATCCCAATCTTATCATAATCGGACAAGACATGTGCCCGCCCATGTACTGCATAAAGTGCCCAATCAGGGTTAAGCGTGTGTACTGTACTAGGTGTCAAATTACCCACAAAACCAGCCAAACAGCAAGTGGGCCAAAGCAATGCATTATAGATGTGATAAGATACAAAAAAAACCGAAAATAGAGTGAACAAATAAAATAAATAGACTTTTTCATAAAAATAAAAGTTAATGATTAAAAATATAAATAATTTTGAAGGAAAAATGATTGAAATAGACTAATATCAAATCAATTAAACAAGGGTAAAAAAAAAACAGAACAAATGTACATTGTTTTTTTTTTCCTTTTCCTTTATTTTTTAATATTTCACTCTTTTATCTTATTTCTTACTGCTTTTTTAAATATTAAACAAACCTTAGTAATAAAGTCACCAAGGGTCTACCTTTTGCATACATTATTCATATTTTAATTATGAATTTTTACTTTTCAACATCAATTATACCTGTTTTATTTTACTTTGGTTAATATCATCACTTTTCATTTACTCTTATTTCCTTTTATTCCCTTCTAAGAGTATCCAAACACAAATGAATATATTTCATTTGATTTGATACAATATTTAATTATTTTAACTATTTATAATAATTTTATTTTTTATTATTTATTTTATCTTTATTTACTTTATAATTATTATCAAATCTTTCATATGCTTCGTTATCTATTCTTATTTTTAAAATAGAATAACAATAATAAGATATTTAATATTTAAAAGTGTGCTTTTTATGCAAATCCAAAAAATTATATTCAAATACAAATATTTTCAAGCAGTTGTGATAAAAATGCTAGGTTTGGGGCCTACAAAGATATATTCCCAACATTTAATCCATTCACCATTGCTAAATCTAATCTATTCAGCATTGATGGTGCTGCTTGCTTAATCAAGATCTAAAAGATTAACTCAATGTATGATGTATGTGGATCACAAAATCTATCCCATTTGAGGATGATTATACATATGTTAAAAACTCTTCTTCTGTTTATGACTTGCTTAATTTTAACTTAAAAAGTGGCACTAAACACAATGAAAGGATGAGATTTTATAAATAAATCATTTTGGGCCTCAAATCAAGTATTTGTATGTTATCATAACCCAAATCGGATCCCTGATTTAGCTGATCACCCCATTTTTTAGGCATAATCACATCATAATCCTGTGCAAATTTTAGGTTATCATTAAGAGAGAAACACTCTAATCAATCTCATAAAGCCTTAACCATGGATGAAATCTACAATCTACAAGTCGCATAGAATTAGTGCAGAGTATCGACCATGTCAATGCTATTGACATGAAATGATATAAAAAAAAAAGGAAACCAAACACTCCCATAAACAACATAAGCTGCTTACCATTTAACTGTCCACTTTATGCCCATTGGTGGAAATATAAATGATCCAGTCCATTGAATAGATGGATTAGAGCATCTTAATCGGGAAATAAAAATTAAGTTACAAATCTCATGTCATGCCACCAGCATAGTTATGTGAGGGGGCAAATAATACATTTCTCCGCCAGAGTAAGATGAAAAAATTTTAGAAAACTACCTGCCCGGTCTCCATTTGGTAAAAAAAAGCAATTTTTTAAGCAATTATATTTTGAAAGCTGAAGCAATTACTTCACACACCACCACCAAAAGTCTTAGGAAACCAAGACCCCCTTTTCACCATATCATTTCTACGCCTTAATTCGATTCCCTTCCCTTGATGGGTTCTTTTTTTCTCCATTAGATTGTACAGATTCCCTTCTCTAAATCCCATTTCAATCTTGAATTTTTTTGGGTGTTTTTGGTTTTTTGAGATTTTTCTCATATACTGGAAGGCAAGAGCCTTCTTTCCATTTTTTGGGTTTTCTTGGGCTTCGGTTTCTGGAACTCTTATTCGGGGGTTCTGAGGGACCTTCCACAGCCAGTGATATTCGCCTCAAGAGATTCCGGACAATTATCATATTTTTGCAATATAAATTTTGGATTTTTTTCATAAAGCTTCTTTGTTTTATTTACATATATATTTTTCTTTTTTCCTTTTGAAAATTTTGTTGGAGATTGAGGAGAGAGGTAGGCATGGGCAAGCAAGGGCCTTGCTATCATTGTGGAGTTACAAGTGAGTTTTTTTCTTTTTTCTTTAAATTCTTTGGAAGTTTGCTTATCTTGAATATTTAAATTTTTATTTTTATTTTTTGAAGTGCTAAAATTTATGGTCTATATACTAAAATTGGTAACTTAATAGTCTTGAATCCATTTGAATGATGACCTGCACAAAAAACTGCCCTTCTACCTTTTTTTTATCTCACCTTATTTCAGTCTCTCCTGGTATTTGTGAATTAATATGTGAATCACTGGTTACTCAAGAAGACTGAAACTAATATGCGACAATATTTTTTGGAATATTTTATTTTCATTATATATTGTTTTTATGGTGCAATATGTTATTGCTGTGTAATCTACATGGTTGATTAGCAGACTGGTTGTGTTAGGATTCTTTCTTGTAAAGAGTATCTTGCTTGATTCTCAATAAGGTTGTTGGGGTTTTTCCTATCAGTATAATAGCCACTTTTCCAATTTTCTTTCTTTGCTCTTGTTCATCCTTTCTTTCTTCTTGCTTTGTGAAACTTGTAGTTCATTTATAATTAATGACCTTATTGTTAGACCTAGGTAGAAAGTTAATGATAGGTTCGGTAAAAATTCTCTTCAGGCTGCTGAGATGGACAGTTCACTCAATTTTTCAAAATCTAATCAAAGTCTTATTGGCTGCAAAGAAAACTTGCATTTCATAGAAATTCTGACAGGTTGCAACCAATTCCTGTTGGGCTGCATGGAAACTGATGGCTGTTGCTTATGTTTCACCAAATGCCATAAGATAGTTTTTCAATGCTTTGTCGATTGATCTCTTATAATTTTTTTGTAATGGCTTCGAGTTGAAAATCCTAAATCCTGTTCTCAAAGTCTTTGTGGGTGGGAATAATCCCATTTGAATTGTTCCATCTATTTTCTTCATGGGAGAAATTTCTTCCTTTTTTGTTCAGTCAATAATCTGTTGTCTGAAGTTTCCAATCTTTCAATCAAGTCTCCTTTTGGTGGCACATTATGGACTGAACTTTGGAAGTTCAGTCCTGATTTTTAACCATCTTTGCATGTAGCGCAGGGTTCCAAATTAGTAGAAATTGTACGGCCATGGTTCCCAAGTTTTTGGTTTGACATAGTTATTCAATTCTTGTTTGCCCAGTCTATTCCGTTCCTTTAAGGTGGTGGCAGGGCATTAGCATTTTCAGTTCGAGAATTGATTCATCAAGACCTTGATACTAACCTCCTTTGAGGAATGACTCTAATTTGTTTACAGTGTCCGGTGGCTGGCCAACTTTTCATTTTCTAGTTCATCTTATTTACGTAATTAATTTGATTGTATTTGCATGCATAAGGTATAAAAAAGCTGGACTGTTCTCCATTTGTTGGTTTTAAGTGACCATCGAATCCCCTTTTTGTATATTTTGATTTGGGGAACATGTCATTCAGCAATCCATGTGAGCATCTGGGTTGGTTTTTGCTATAAGCTTTGCCATCAAGCTACTGTTTTTGACCCAAGTTTCAATGCATCTATTCCTCTGGTCAGATTCTATTCACAAACTCGGATTTGGTCTGCATTTGCTTTGGGATTTACTGTATGAATTAAAATGGACTTGTTTTTGACATGCTGGTGTTACCAGGAATTAATGTAGATGTAGCGTGCATTGTTTTATGCCCAAGACCAGGAAAGCGTTGTTGATTGTTGTCATCGTTACTTGGCAGTAGTCTTTTTAGCAAATAAACAGCACATCTGGTGTGGTCTGTTCTATGAAGGTGCCATCTCTTTTCTGCAAGGTTCTCAGTATCCCCATGGTGGACTGATGTTTATGATTTGTGAAATGTTCATCACCCTCAAATGGCTGCTGGCAATTTTTTTCAACTCATCATTTGAACCCAATGCCCGTTTTGATGTTAATTGGGTTTGTAACCATCAGGTCACAGTGAAATTATCTCTTACATTTATGTCATCTTTCATTAACAAATAGAAAATGCAACAAACATCCTGTGAATTATTGTCGCTGTTTAAATCTAATCCTGGCTCATTTCCACTGCCACCATTCTACTTTGTTTAGGATCATATCCTCAGTTAATCCATAGTTGATGAAGTCTTTTGCTATTCGTTTCATGGCTACATCAACATCCTCCTGGTTCTCTCCTCACATTTTAATGTTTTCAACTTGAACAACCTCACTGTACACAATGCAGTCGTTGTCTCTGGCTTTCTTCTACAAATGATCAAGCTACCTAGTCTACTTACCCTCAGATTGTCACCTACTGATGCTACTCCTAGGTGCTCTTTGTATTGCACAAGATAATGTGGTCGTACATCCTTCTTTATAGCTATTTGATTTCCAGAGGCCAACAACTGTCATCACTTGTGTATAACATCCAACTTCTTCAATTGAAAATTTCTCCCAACTCAGAATCCTTGCCATTTTATTCGAGAAAAATTTTATAGAGCAAGGCTTCCAAAAAATCAAGGAAAATCAGCAACCTTTCATGATGAAATATCATCACTTGTCTTTGTTGGCTGATTCTTTTTCAGTTATTTATATTTTATTATCTTGTTTAAGATTTTTTGTCATATTATTCTTTTTTCTTTTGTGTGTGTGTGTGTGTGTGTGTGTTGTGTGTCATGATTACCTTCTTTCATTTTCCTCTTCCATACTGGCTCCAAAGTTTAAGATAAATATCCAGCAAGTTGCAGTAAAAGATTTGAGTAGCTCGGCTATTTTACTACTATAAGAGACTTTTAGTCATCCCATTCACCATGGTTTCAAATACTTCACTCTAAATGATTGATCTGTGTGCCCAGTTAGTGACTATAAGTGCTTTATGGCAAGATTTTTCCATCTAGATTAGATGCTTAAATCTTTTTATTGAATCATGCTTCTGGGTTTTTCTGAAGTGTGTTCATTTCTGAAAGGTAATTTATGCAACAGGTACTCCACTTTGGCGGAATGGGCCACCTGAAAAGCCTGTTTTGTGCAATGCATGTGGATCTAGATGGAGAACAAAGGGAACACTTACAAACTATACCCCACTGCATGCTCGTGCCGATCTCATTGATTCTAGGGACTACAAAGTAAATAAAATAAAAAGTATAACTATTAAAATCAAAGAACCAAAGCCACAAAAAAGAAAGTATTTTGATGATAATGCTGACATTGACGGCGAATCAGTGAATTCTGACCAGAACTTCCAGAAAAGAAAAGTTTTCGATGAGGAAGCAAGCAATAGATCTAGTTCTGGATCAGCAATATCCTACTCAGAGAGTTGCGGGTATTTTGGCAGCACAGATGCAAGTGATCTGACAGGTTCTTAGTCCAATAAAATATGTCATTGTTTTTGAATTCTTTGTTTAATGAGCATTTATTACCAATGGTACTTTATTTTAGCAGTGTAAGATGTGGTTACTTTCTGCATAGATGAACAGGCCCAAAATTCAGCCACCGGCTCGTCAGATTTTCTGTGGTATGCATAGAGTGCTTGCTTGTCCCATATGATGAATCAGTTGACTTGGTTTCTGTGCCTGGCCATCTAATTTGTTTGGTGCCAAATGTTGAAATTTGGGGTTGCCAAGCTTTGTGCAATACCATCAAGATTTCACTTCATACTCAATTGAATTCCTTCCAATATCTAGTTCATGTCCTTTGTTTATCATAAAATATGAATGTGATATTTTTTTTGACTTTTCTTTCTTTGTTGATTAGGCACCTCACAATCTACTGTTTTTGATTCACTTGTGCCCTCAAGAAAGAGAACATGCATTGGTCGGCCAAAGCCATCTCCTGTTGAAAAGCTCACTAAAGATCTATACTGCATTTTACATGAACAGCAGTCATCTTACCTTTCAGGATCTTCTGAAGAGGATTTGCTTTTAGAAACTCGAACTCCCATGGAGATAGGACATGGAGGCATTCTCATCAAGCATCCAAGTTCAGCAACTAAGGAGGAGGAATCAGAGGCAAGCTCGCTTCCAATAGACAGCAAAAAATACACTGCAAATTATGCTTATTTGGGGTCGTCATCCCTTCCTGTACATATTGAAAACAAAGGGTTGGGGATTCCCAATAATGGCAGTGGGAAAGTTAAGAAGATTACAGGACAAGGGGCTCAGGATAATGTGAAAAGGTGCTCTGTTTTTATTTTTATTTTTTTTTCCTTCTGAATCATTGAATGGTGTATTTGGTTGCAAGAAATATCTTGGGGTTTCCTGATCAACTAGTCGAGTTTGGTAGAATATGTTTCATTGGATTTCATAAAATTTGTACAACCAAATGCAGCTGGAGGTGATTTGGATTTTTCTTCATTTGGAAATTGTGTATGCCTTTCTTTTTGATGAAGTTGTAACAGCTCAGTATCTGAGGCTCACGTTTTCTCTATCTGGCTTTGTAGGGATAAGCCTACCCTTGACAAGTTCAATTTTCTGTTAAATAGCAACTCACCTCTCAAATCCATAGACCTAAGAGTAAGCTATTGCTTATGTTATCATTTCTTTTGTTGTCAGAATCATTGTTGTTAATATGATTATAATTGCCAAGATCAAGTTCTCTAGTGTGCACTACCAGGGCCTGTTGTGCACGTATGTGGTTCCACAGTTCACTAATAAATATTGCTGCCATTATGCAGCCACTTCACAACCTGTCATGGTTAGTGGAACATAACAATGGATGCTATCTTGCAAATAGATTGCTGAGAAAAACATATTGAAACACTCCATATTAGATTAAGAGCTAATGATCAGTGGATTACGATCTCTGGGCATGGTCCATCCTCTGTTGTCTCCACCAACTTCTTGGATGCAATTGTTTAGAGTCTTTAGACTTTGTGCACAATAGCATTTTGTTTATATAATCCTTTAGAGGATTATAACCTTTACGATCCTGTTAGTCCACAATAGAGAACTCAATTAGAAATTTGTTTATTTTGGAAAGTTGTGGCAGTCAGTGAATGAACTCAGAAGCTTCACTCTTGAACTTGATTTTTGAAGATGCATGTGCTTATTCACATTTTACTCTAGTGGAATTACTTGGTAGCTCACATAATTGCAGTCAATGTTTTTTTATAGGATGTTGTTAGCTATGAGAATTTCATGGGAAATCTGACAAATGAAGAACAAGGACAATTAATGAAGTATCTGGCTCCTACTGATACCGAAAGAGTTCCTGACAGGTCAGTGCATATCCTCGATCATGTCTAATCTTATGATATCTGTTTAAAGAAATAATTGCATTGTGAGGTACAGTGGAAGTTGAATTTCAAGCATCATATGTTGAAGGCCATTTTCATTATGAACATCACTCAATTAGCTTTTTTCATATCCTGTCATGTGTTTGGATAAAAATATTTTCAGTTTGATGGCTATCTGTCCATCTCCAATCATATATTGCTATCATAAAAGTCATCCAAAAATCTCTTATCATTTATATAGGCACTTACATCATCTTACTGCTTTTTGCAGCCTTAAAAGCATGTTTGATAGTCCTCAGATTTTGGAGGCATTATCCTCATTTCAGCAACTGCTTTTGGAGGGTGCATTGGATCTTTCTTTCTCAGGTGTAAATGCAGAAGAGTGTAGGACTTTGAAGAAGCTTGCATTGGTCAATTTGGCAAAATCAAAATGGATAGAGCACTATAAAATCCTCAAGGTCTGAACTCATTGATTGCTCAACACTTAAACATTGCAGAAATTAAGAAATCATATTATGTGTAGTAGGATTCCTTTTTCTTTCTTTAACAATTTTTTCCCTTAAGATCTGCTCTTCATTCTTTCTCATGAATGTCTTATCTTTGTTTTGCTTTTGTTAGGAAACCAAATTTAAGCAAATGACAGGAGGAAAGGAAGTGGGAGCCAGTTTTGATGGATTTGGTGACTTGGCTTCAGTCAAGAGGCCTCGTGATGGTCAAAATCAGAACTTTTCAGGTTATTTAAATACCAGCCTTCTGCCATACATTTGAACATATAGGAAAGATATTGTTATGTTTGAATAAATCCTCTCAATAGTTGGCGAGCTTATTTTGGTTAATTAGGCATGCCATTATCACCACCTTATCTTCGATTGTGGTCATTGACGTCATGTTAATCTCCAAAAGCTTGTTCTGGGTGGTCAGTTTTGGTTTTGTGAATCTTCATTCGGTGGTCATTGACAAGGATAAATAAAGGTTGTCAACAGCCATGCAGAATCAACTTGTCCAGCTCATAATTTTCGAAGTTATGGATTAAGGTGATCAAGTAAGGCCTGAAAGGATTTGGCTATAGTGAGTCATCTATGCAAGCTTGTTATCGAGGCTTTTAAAATTAATGATAAAAACAGAACCTGTTTCATTTCTATTTTTATCGTTTGAAGTCAGCATCAACCCAAAAGATTTTGTTATAATTGTTGCTGTTTTTCCATTTTTTCTTGTTCTTGATGGATGAATTGAAACCAATGTTTTAAATTCTAATGCCCAAATCAGAAACTACACAAGTGGTTAAGAAAGTTGTGCTAGAATGGTTCATGTCCAAGGTGAGAAAGTGAATGCTCTCAAGCGTAGTTATTAAAGGCGCGCCTAGGCTCAAGGCTCACTTAGGCTCACCTCTTGCACCTTGAGGTGTGCTTTGTGCGCTTGATTGAACTTTCCTGAAAAAACTTTCAACATTTAATTAGAATTCTAACTTTTCCGATTTCCCCTTTCTTTTTTGGCTTAACCAATGTTGGTGCTCTCCATAGGATTATATTTAGTATATGAGTAATCTTATTATTTTATTTTTGTAACTTACATATACAATTAAATTTATTTGATTTTATATAATATGTGTCTTGCTTCACTTAAGTGCGTGCCTAGGCCCCAAGAGCCCTTTGTGCCTTGGTGCGCCTTACGCCTTAAACAACTATGCTCTCAAGCGCTCGAGATCAACATTCTTCATTTCATTTTGTCTGCAATAATATCACTAATAGCATTGTGTTGAGAGGTGGTGGTTATGTATTGGTAACTAGTATGTTTGTCTATTTCTAGTTTTATCAATAATATCAAAGATATTATGGATGTTATCTTCAATTTATCAATTATATTGGCAATATTATCATTTTTATTGGGAATTTTACTGGTAAAATAGAAAATTTAAAAATTTAAAAAAAAAACAATGAAACTTCATGATAAATTAAGATAAATATAAGCACATATTCAAAAAACAATTACTTTTAATGCAAACATATAAACAACAATGAAAATACATATGCGATGCAAAATTTGTGATTTGTGACCAAAAGTTTCATGAAAATTTTCTATTTTTTCCCCATTTTAAAGATTCTTTTTCTTACCAATAAAATTCCTGATAATGATATTATCTACGATAAAACAATAATATCTTTTTGAGGGGCCATATATATACCCTTAATTACTGATAAAGTAAAAACTACTTGAGATTTTGTTCCACCTGTAATGGTCTTTGATCATTGAACCAAGCGCACTATAACAAAAATGAAGTTGATAAAATTTCCTCTAGCATCATGTACAGCTTTCAAATGAAGTATGACGAATACAATTCCACTTACAGGCATGGCCTAGATGGCAAAATCTAACTTTTCAAGAGACCTTGCAACGCATATTGTTGCTTGTGATGGATTTGATTAAGCCAATCCAATGGAAAATCAAATGGAAAAGAGAAAATAGAAAGAGAAGAGGGATAATGGCCTGAGCCAAGTTACATTTATCAATCATCAATTCCTAAAAATGACATGATTTAACTCTTTTACATTAGCCATCCATCCTTACTAACTAGGGCATGTGGCATATCCTCAATGATCTATAACACAACACAGATTATGCCCATAATTACAAAATTCAATGATCATATTGTACAAAAGTGGCCAAGTTCATGCTAATTCATACTTAGCACTTGGTGACTCCTATGTTGCCTCTCTGTACCATTCAGACATGCCACATCATCATGTCTTGTCAACACCTTGACCACAGCCAGTCATACTTTCACATTGCTCCTCTTTTAGACTAGATCTCCTTGAGTTATGGATGTAGATGAATTTGTTCACTTTCATTGTGGGTTCCTTGGTGGCATGGCTTTCACTCTACCATCTCACCAAGAAATGCCACAATGAAGATCTGTATGTAACCAAGTTCCACCACAGCACAAACACCACTGCAGGTGGTGTGGCATGCTCCATGGCATATGCAATTGCTGTATTCTTGTTTTTACCATTTTTGGGTTCCTCTTTTCACTAATTTTGTTTTCCCCATTAAAATGAGTGCTATTAACATAAGTATATTTACGTGGTAAATCTCAGAGCCAAAATTCACAGCCAAATGCCCCAGTGGAATGCACAAAGCTGTTCATGATATAAAAGATGTAGACAATGATGGATCTTGCTTCAGCCCCAGAAGCCTGTTTGCTCTTCCGCCAGACCAGAGTTCCATGATGCTGGATTCTTTGCAGTTCAGTGATGACAATTCAGATCAGGATCTTCTGCTTGATGTGCCCTCGTACACATGTTTCCCACAGGCAGAGCTTCTTGGTTGCCATCTGTTGCAACGTACCCCCTCAACCAGTTCCAAGGCTGAGAACCGAGATGTCAGGAAAGAGGAGTCTCTATCAAACCATCCATCATCAACGTTCAGCAGCCAGCCCAGCAGCAGCAGCGTAGTGCACCAACAACTCATCCTCCGTTGATATGCTATCAGTGATGTTAATACAGCTCTGATTGGCTGTGGATTCAGCTGGCCACATGGGTCCCTGTCATATGCCTTGCATGCTCGGGCAGCTTGCTCTATCTTAAATGGTGGAACTATGTGATTTTCAAGCCCCCAATATGGTTTTTGCACCCAGGTTTTCAGTTTGTGCATAAGGGACCGATGTTTCAGTGATCTGGACGTTTCACTCGAGCTTTCCGAATGGGTATGATGTTTTCTCCACCTTTTTTCTATTTCTCAGTAGACTCACACTGGTTTTGAACTGGCATGCTAAGGGATGAATGTGGCTGGTTTTTTGTATAGTAGGTTGACACAACCTTGTTTTGTATAGTTCAAAATGCTCAAGGGCGACTATGGCTTGATGGGGTTGGTAATTGAAAGTTACATGTCATTTTCTGCCATGCATATGAACATTCATGGAAGGGATGGTTGGCCAGACACGGATGGCCACTAGCTGCTAACCTGATTTTGTGTAGGTCATTTAAGGCTTCGTTTGGCCCTGCGGTTGCGCAGCGTAAAAGTACGTTAAGAAACCAAAACGCACTTTTGTCCAATTTTTCAGTGTTTGGCTAAATACTCCGTGGTGCTTTTTCTCACTGCAAAAGCTAAAAAACCACGTTTCCAAAGAAACCCAAATTTTCTGCTTCTCCATGGTTATCTCATGTTTATGCAGTTTTTTATAATATTCGTAACATACATGAGATATCAGATAACTCTGGGGTTTAAGAAGATAAATTTTAAACATATTTAAAAATTTTAAAATTCTTTTACAAATATGTACAACATTTACCAAATAAAATTAATTTCAATTACATGTGAAAATGAATATTTCTCTAAGGAAAAAATGGATATTTCATATGTACTTGAAATTAATTTTATTTAATTTGTCTAATTGTGATTTGGTGAAAGCAACATTTAAAAATAAGATGCAAGTATTTTTTTTATTTGAATAATACTTGAGTTGTTTGAAAATAAGATGTGAGTATATAAAAATAAATAGTTTTTTAGCTAATTAAATTATTGAAGAATATTGTATCATTATATATAATATTTTTATTTAGAAGGTAATTTTCATTTTTTTTAGATTTTACAGTTGAAGGTAGTCAAATATAGTTTTTCATTTTTACTTAAATTATATGTACTTCAAGACATTTTTTTCTTGGGCTTATTCTGCCCTCTATTTTTAGGGGGATATAATTAGCAGTGTCTTTGGGAGATACACTTCGTTCAAGTTAACGCGTTTCGTGGGATCTTGAATTCAAATATTTCAGGCTGAGGTATCCATTAATCTTTAGTTATGCATTATTCTTGTGCTTACTACAACTTCTTTAATTAAAGGAAAGGGAAAAAAATTAATAAGTAAATAATATCAATAGTATATAAAATGATACTAATTATAAAGATATTAAAATTATTAAGAGGAATATATGGAATAAAACATTATTCTTACTATTAAGAAAATTTTCATTTTGATTTAACCAATTACATATTGAGAGCCAAATGTATTGCCAAGTAGAAATATGACTTAATAATAAATTTATAGGAATTTAAGTTAAAGTCCTACTAACTAATTTATTTGGTCACTAAAAAAAGTAAAAAAAATTACAAAAAAAAATGATGTAACACATGTTTATCATAATAATTCTACTTTTCATAATCATTGTCTTATTTTTCATAAAAAAATAAAAATCTTTCTAGCATAGATGGCTAGATGATATATGCGTAGAGGTGAATTGGTGTGGATAAGAATTTAAGTACCATCTTAGTATAGCAATAAAAATGTGTATAAGAATTTAAGTACCATCTTAGTATAACAATTAAAAAGGCTTTTGAAAATAATTAGTAATGGAGTTAAAGCATATAT
Organism: Pouteria campechiana; assembly: GCA_036873735.1. Taxonomy (NCBI): domain Eukaryota; kingdom Viridiplantae; phylum Streptophyta; class Magnoliopsida; order Ericales; family Sapotaceae; genus Pouteria; species Pouteria campechiana. Next base: position 2,875 of record JAYJMB010057943.1, on the reverse strand, counting down.
TTGGAATCAAAAGGCTTTTGAAGATAATTTCTAAGCTAACAATGTATATTGAAAATATTTTATTGTTAACAATTATTTTAAATTTTAAAATTTAATCTGCGTATTATATTATTTGCATAATTATTTTGAAGGTAAATAGTGATGGAGTTAGAGCATAAATTTTTTGTCATTTTTGTTATTTGCATAATAAAAGTATTTTTATTATATTATAGTTAAACAAATATGTAACTCCAAAAGTACTTTTATTTCAATTATTTTTTTACTAAAGTTCTATTGTAAATAGCATTTTTTTTAAAAAAAAACTTAATTCCACAGTGGGGCCAGCCTAAGACAACAGCCTCTGTCTACTGGCTGGCTTTTCATGCATGCAGTGACGATAGCATGCATGGTCTCTTCAATGGAAAGCAGACCAGTGCACAGTGATTTGCATAAGCTGGGAGAATGGTGGATTCCTTCAGCTAGTGGGCACTCATGAACTCTTAACCTTCACCATTTGGATAGGTGTACATAAAACTGATTTATGATTGATTTATGATTTATAGTAGGATAAAGAAAATTGTCAATCATAAAATGAATAAAGATACAAGATATAATACGATTTATAGTAAAATAAATTATTTTTTCTAAAAAAGATAGATAATAATGAAAAAATAGAATTTTTAGGATAAGCGCATATTATAAGAATGGATACTTTTAGGGTATGATTGCTTGGACGGAAAGGAAATTAAATAAAATAAAATGATGCCAGTAAGGTAAGAACGATATTAATCATAAAGTGAAAAGTATAAGATAGATAGTTTGTTTAACAAAGAGAGATAAGTAATTATTGGAAAAGTTAGTTTGTTAACATAGACACATGTGGTGCAGAATTTTCCTTGTAAGGGGAAATTTCAAAATTTCATCGAAGTAATCAAGCTAGACTGCTTACTCAAGGTAATTTTCACTGGCTAATTGTTGGCGGTGCAGGCCATTGATTCAATGGCAATGGCCTATTTGGTTGATGTTGGTTGTCTCTAGAAATTTTGAATAATTGAAGGGTCTAAATTATCTAATGTTTGACAAGTAATCATGTCGACGGATGGTTCATTAGATTAGTCACTTTGAATCAATGTTATTAAAACTGGACCGATCGACTGCCAGTCAGCCATGCCCCTGGTCTGGTTTAACTGTTAAAAACCGACAGAATCAGCAGAACCGCAGTTCAACCAGTGATCTAGTCTGTCCGGTTTAATTGTTAAAAACCAATTAAAAACCGACAGAATCGGCAGAACCAGTGAACTAGTCTGACCGGTTCAAATTTAAAAAAAAAAAAAAAAAAAAAAAAGAGCAAAGGAGCAAAATGCTCTGCGCCTCTGCCGGTCTTCCAGCCCGGATAATCCTTTCCCGCCCATCTCTCCTTCTTTGTTTGGAAATGCGGTGGGTGAAAAACCTAGCTTCCATTTCTAAGCCACCAACGACCAGCTTTTCCCTTCTAGCGGTAGCCACCAATGGCAACAAAGTCGTTCGACAACTCCAACATCGATTTCGACGGCTATGTGACATTATTTCCAGCAAGACATCATCCATTGAAACGGGAAAATCAAATATCCCCCAAATCCCTTAACGTCAACGTCGGCATCGCCTTCCACACTGATTTCTCTTAGTTTTCATCCTTTCTTTAATCCGCTTTTTATGTCTTATGATCTTATCAGCTTAAAACCTATGCTAAAAAGGTAAGGGGGATGGATATTTTACTAAACAATAACCTAAAAAGCCCATGATAAAATATAAAATTGCACTAATGTGCCATTCTCTAAATAAACAGAAATTAGAATAAGCAGTCCCCGCAACTTATCTTTGATGAAAATTTTAACTAGAACTTACTTAAATTTTATAATATTTATATATTTTTAGAATCATTAAAAAATTATGATATCATAAATATAACATAATGCTGTGAATCATTCAAAGAAACTAAATGTTGTTCTCTATTGCTCCAACGCTAGCTGATAAGATCACTAGTTGCAAAGGATGCAAATTGGATTGGATCGAGTTAGGGTGATTAAGGGTTAATGTAACTCAATTTTATTTGTAAAAGTTTCAATTAAACTCAAATCTTTAACATATTTGTAATATTTTAATCCAAGTATAAAAAATTCAAATTGACTTCAGATTGGCTTGAGTTTATAATTTGGGTTATTTGAAGTTTATATGGCAAATTAGTTTCAACTTTGCATTGGCTTTTAAGTTAAATTTTACTTAACTACAAAAAAAATTAATTATAATAAGGGAAATTTCATAATGGAAACGTTGTGATAATTCCAAATTGGACACAACTTTTTTATTTTTTTTCAAATTTAGGCCAATAAAATATTTGTTTCAAAGTTGAAAATGGCCATACATGAACTACAACTATTAATCATCATAAATGGTTGTGAAAAGAAATGCTTTTTAATTTTCTTTTGATTACTTTTTTCTTTTGTAAATAATACAAAAAGCTCATTTATTTTTACAGTGAAAGAAGCTAGGATCCATTTGATAAGCATAAAAAATGCATTGTTTGTCATTTTAAAAATGGAAAAGTGATCTCTTAGGAATTAGAAACAGAAAATAAAGCAAATAACTAAAAGATAATAAACAAATAATTTTACATGAAAAATTCCTTCAATAAGAAGGGAAAAAACCACGGGCGAAGCAGGAGAAATTCACTATTGAATGGGGTTACAACATAGAGAAAACTCTCTGAATGACCCTGAAACCCAATACACCCGCAATAAAACTCTCTCAAAATTAATTCTCTATAATTAAGAATACAAGAAAAGAGAAGAGAAAACCATACTAAAATGTGTTCTAATATACAAAGCTTTCTCTCTATTTATAATGCTTTAGAGATAGT